>JAUCBJ010006773.1:0-51357 GCA_032718475.1 Nemertoderma westbladi | reverse complement strand
CGCGCAGTACGGCCACAAAGAGACCGTGGTTTTACTACTCCGCCATGGAGCGGAGCCCAACGCTGTCGATATGATCGGAATGAGCGCGCTACATTGGGCCGTCAACGACGATCACCCCGAAGTGGTCTACGTCTTGCTACGGAACCGAGCCGACGCATCGCTCGCGAATAAGTTCGGTAAGACCCCGGAAGGCACGGCCTGGGACCGCGGGAACTCTCCGATAGTGGCGCTACTCACCGGGGAGGTGATCGCGGATCCGGAGGGGGTCATACTGGTTGTCGAGGAAACAGAGGAGGTCCCCCGGGACTCAGACACTGTGGCTTCCGGCGGCGGAAGTCTGTTAATAATGACGTCATCCGCGGAAACTGATACCGCATTACTAACAACTGACAGCAGTATAAATCTCTCGATATTGCCTAGCACAGAGAATTCAACAATAAATAACGTTGATAATTCGTTATTATTATTACCTTCTGACTCGATCTTGTCCAGTAATAACGGCTCGTTATGTGTCGAGGAAGGCAGCAACTCGAGCGAGTCGGTTTCTCTAGACGACTCCAGTGGATCCGAGTTGGTTACCCAGGAGGTGCCAAAACCGACGCGCGCCCGCTCGCTACTCAAACATTGTAGAGTGAGGGTCTCCTCAGAAAGTACCGCGGTAAAGCGGCCAGCGGCCGAACTGAGTCTGGAGACTCCTATACTGGCGCCTCCCTGAACCCTGGCGGCCGAACTGAGTCCGGAGACTCCTATACCGGCCCCTCCCTGAACCCTGGCGGCCAGCGGCCGAACTGAGTCCGGAGACTCCTATGCCGGCCCCTCCCTGAACCCTGGCGGCCAGCGGCCGAACTGAGTCCGGAGACTCCTATACCGACCCCTCCCTGAACCCTGGCGGCCAGCGGCCGAACTGAGTCCGGAGACTCCTAAGCCGGCCCCTCCCTGAACCCTGGCGGCCAGCGGATCTCGTGGAACCGTCGTACAGGGATCCAATAGCAGCAGTAATGTTGTAAGGAATCCTATAGTCTTTCTATATCGCAAGAAGTCAAGTTGCGATGCGACATTGAGTGAAAGAAAGGCTTTGAAAATGTCAATTACGAGATACTGAAATCAGCTATATGACATGCCAGAGACATGAGCAGGGTTCGAACTCGGTTCACTGAATGCGGTAATACCGCATACATAATGAAACGGTTTTGTTAACTATGTATTTCGGAGTCTCTAAAACAAACCAATAACGTTATTAATAACTATGTAGTTCTTCTATTGATTTAATATAAATATAAATATAAATGATTAATATTATATTTTATAAACATAAAGAGATCAAGTTTTAGTCCCAATAAATTAACAAAATATTTACAACTACAGCGCCATAGATTAAACAAAACATAAGGAAGGACTCCCGCACGGCAAGCGAAACACTTAGCAGGGTCGCCACTCTATTTCAGTTTCAATAAGTCATTCAATAATTAGTTTCAGTTTTAATATGTTTATATTCGTCTCGGTAGAAAACTGAGATAATGTAGATGTAGAATTGTTTAGACAATGACACAAAGTTATTAAATAATTGTTCGTTTTATCTGCAGTTGCGTTTAGTTTAGCAAAGCCTAGTTTTCGACTGTGAGACATTCGTTTATTGTTTTGGTAGGATTAGGTGTCACTGCGACATATTATTTTCTATTAATTGATACCTAACATTAAATTAATATTAGTTAGTACCATAAGGGATGGCATAACGAAAACGTAACGAAACGAAGCATATTTCACAATAACGAAACGAAAAAATAACGTTACGAAAAATAAGTGTTTCGTGTCGTTAAATTTAAGGGGGGGGGGGGGGGGGGGGTACACCATTTTCGGACAACTTTTCGATTTTTCACTCTCTACGTTTCAAAATTGTTTGGTTTTGGCTATAATTTGGAATGTAGGTGCCTAAGATGCTATTCTACATGACAGGTCAGAATAATTTTATTTTTCGAAAAAATGTTATTTTTCACTATTTAATATTATTATATTTTATTTATATTTCACGTCAAGCTACTAATAGTAAAAAACCGTACCGGTAGGTACAGTATGTACAACAAGTCAATAAAAATCGACTGGAGACCCAGACATGCATGTAATCAGTGATCAGCTGATTGCAGACAGCTGATCGGTAGGTTACGCCCCAATACAGCGGGCTTTCTCAGGATGCTCAAGCTAGTAGGAAGTCAGTAGAGTGAAGTTCCCAAAGGAGTAGAACAGGCAAAGTGTGATGTGGCTGATACATACTAACTAACCACTGGGAAGCAGCACAACAAACTTGCGCCAATCACGTTTCTGCTTGTTAATAACTGGCTGACGCGTGCAAATATAGTACATTTCAAGCTTTTGCAGTACAGGCCGCAGTGGGTGTTGGATGGTGTGTCTAACATATCCCCCCTTACAAGAGGGACAGGAGAAAGAATAAACGACGTTAGAAACAAGGATATCAGGGACAGGATGTTTTAATGATGGGAGCGACTGGCGCAGTTTGGAGGTTGTAAAGACAAACCGAACTGGCCGTGTGCGAGGCGTGGGTATGAGACCACGCACCTTCGATCAAAGAGGTCGGTTGCCCGGCCACGGTACTCAAACTTACAGATAATGGGCCTGGAACTGTCAGCCGGCACGTTGCCATTAAGGTCAATGACCTCAGAGGTAACCACCGCTGGCACTTCAGTCCCTGTGTCACTGCCTGTGCGCCCCGTAGCGGCTTGTACCGCAGTAAGCTCACGTAGGACCATCGCATCCGTATATTGGTTATTGTGAAGAATAGACTTCGCTTCCCCAATAGCAGTATTGAGTTGGGAACCATCCCCACCCTTACTGACGTTAAATATACGATGGAACATACCACGAACCACACCGCGTTTGTATGACTCAGGGACACACGCAGTAGCATTCAGGACGAGCCCAGTAGCTGTAAGCTTGCGGTACCACGCAGTTGAAAGTGCGTGACTCGTACGTGTCACAACCATATCGAGAAAGGACAAGCGACCCTGTTGCTCCAACTCCAGGGTAAATTCGGATGGAGGTAAGCCTACCGATCAACTGTCTGCAGTCAGCTGATCACTGATTACATGCATGTCTGGGTCTCCAGTCGATTTTTATTTACTTGTTGTACATACCTCCTACCGGTACGGTTTTTTACTATTAGTAGCTTGACGTGAAATATAAATTAAATATAATTATCAACTTTTCAAGCTTTCATTACTACTATTTAATATTAGTTAATACTATAGTTAACAATAAAAAAAAGGCTTTTACAGTTTTGAATCTAATCACATGAAAGTTTTTTTATATTATAGACCAAAGATGTGGCAACATAACTATCAGGCGAAATTTTTTGAAAATAAATCTGCACCGCTAGGTGGCGCTGCAAATTTATGCTCATTTTTTAGGTTTGTTATAAATAGTATTACATGTTATTAACAAAAAATTTTAGATGTTCACCAAATTTATTTAACCATTTAAACTTCGGGATCCCGTTCCAAAAAAGTCGGAATCGGGATATAAATGAAGACATAAATGTGTAAATAAATTATAAATATAACAGAGCGAAATAATAGTTGTTAGAAATAGTTAGTATAATAGGGGCTAGTATAATAGGGGCTAGTATAATAGGGGCTAGTGTAATAGGGGCTAGTGTAATAGGGGCTAGTATAATAGGGGCTAGTGTAATAGGGGCTAGTATAATAGGGGCTAGTGTAATAGGGGCTAGTATAATAGGGGCTAGTATAATAGGGGCTAGTATAATAGGGGCTAGTGTAATAGGGGCTAGTATAATAGGGGCTAGTATAATAGGGGCTAGTATAATAGGGGCTAGTATAATAGGGGCTAGTGTAATAGGGGCTAGTGTAATAGGGGCTAGTATAATAGGGGCTAGTGTAATAGGGGCTAGTATAATAGGGGCTAGTGTAATAGGGGCTAGTATAATAGGGGCTAGTATAATAGGGGCTAGTATAATAAGGGCTAGTATAATAGGGGCTAGTATAATACGGGCTAGTATAATAGGGGCTAGTATAATAGGGGCTAGTATAATAGGGGCTAGTATAATAGGGGCTAGTGTAATAGGGGCTAGTATAATAGGGGCTAGTATAATAGGGGCTAGTATAATAGGGGCTAGTATAATAGGGGCTAGTATAATACGGGCTAGTATAATAGGGGCTAGTATAATACGGGCTAGTATAATAGGGGCTAGTATAATAGGGGCTAGTATAATAGGGGCTAGTATAATAGGGGCTAGTATAATAGGGGCTAGTATAATAGGGGCTAGTATAATAGGGGCTAGTGTAATAGGGGCTAGTGTAATAGGGGCTAGTGTAATAGGGGCTAGTATAATAGGGGCTAGTATAATAGGGGCTAGTATAATAGGGGCTAGTATAATAGGGGCTAGTATAATAGGGGCTAGTATAATATGGGCTAGTATAATAGGGCTAGTGTAATAGGGGCTAGTTTAATAGGGGCTAGTGTAATAGGGGCTATTGTAATAGGGGCTAGTGTAATAGGGGCTATTGTAATAGGGGCTAGTATAATAGGGGCTAGTATAATAGGGGCTAGTATAATACGGGCTAGTATAATAGGGGCTAGTATAATAGGGGCTAGTATAATAGGGGCTAGTATAATAGGGGCTAGTATAATAGGGGCTAGTATAATAGGGGCTAGTATAATATGGGCAAGTATAATAGGGGCTAGTATAATAGGGGCTAGTATAATAGGGGCTAGTATAATAGGGGCTAGTATAATAGGGGCTAGTATAATAGGGGCTAGTATAATAGGGGCTAGTATAATAGGGGCTAGTATAATACGGGCTAGTATAATAGGGGCTAGTATAATAGGGGCTAGTATAATAGGGGCTAGTATAATAGGGGCTAGTATAATAGGGGCTAGAGTAATAGGGGCTAGTGTAATAGGGGCTAGTATAATAGGGGCTAGTATAATAGGGGCTAGTATAATAGGGTCTAGTATAATAGGGGCTAGTGTAATAGAGGCTAGTGTAATAGGGGCTAGTATAATAGGGGCTAGTATAATAGGGGCTAGTATAATAGGGGCTAGTATAATAGGGGCTAGTATAATAGGGGCTAGTATAATAGGGGCTAGTGTAATAGGGGCTAGTGTAATAGGGGCTAGTATAATAGGGGCTAGTATAATAGGGGCTAGTATAATAGGGGCTAGTATAATAGGGGCTAGTATAATAGGGGCTAGTATAATAGGGGCTAGTATAATAGGGGCTAGTATAATAGGGGCTAGTATAATAGGGGCTAGTATAATAGGGGCTAGTATAATAGGAGCTAGTATAATAGGGGCTAGTGTAATAGGGGCTAGTATAATAGGGGCTAGTATAATAGGGACTAGTATAATAGGGGCTAGTATAATAGGGGCTAGTATAATAGGGGCTAGTATAATAGGGGCTAGTATAATAGGGGCTAGTATAATAGGGGCTAGTATAATAGGGGCTAGTATAATAGGGGCTAGTATAATAGGGGCTAGTGTAATAGGGGCTAGTATAATAGGGGCTAGTATAATAGGGGCTAGTATAATAGGGGCTAGTATAATAGGGGCTAGTATAATAGGGGCCTACCACTACATTGCGAGACGTTTTAAAAAATTATCAGCTGAAACTGTTTCAACTTTATATCAATAAATGGTTAACTTTATTTTATCTATTAGTATGTCGCCCTGATATTGATATGATTATATCTTAATACTTTATTGTTGGGTTTATTAATCATCAGTTTCCAGCCCATTATCCCCATCCCATTATTTAATAACATCGTTCTGTCCTCCACAATTCTATATTAGTCTTAGGTTATTAGTTCGGTTCCAGTTTTTGGCATTAGTATTAGTAAGTTCTTATGATATTTTTCATTGCAAAAATTTAAATTTGAATTTCCCCCCAATTTTTTTCAGATTTTTCTGAAAAAAGGTCGCATTTTTCTAAATTCATCTACTCCGTCATTTTTCAATCAATTTGTTTGAAATTTCCAGTGAAGGGTCTTGGCATCTTGGCCAATGGAACTTGTAGACAGATTTTAATCAGAAGACTAAATGTTAACTAAAAAAGAATGTGTTTCATTTTTGGCCGATATTGTTTCATATTTTCGGCTCAAATCAAAACTTACACTCAAAATCTCTAAATTATGTCTACAAGTTTTATTGGTTTATATGTCAAAACCATTCACTGGAAATTTCAAACGAATTGATTAAAAAATGACGGATGTTTCGATGTTAGTTTTGATGTTCGGCAAAATCTAGTCTGTCTGTTTGTCGGGAAACACATTTTTTCGCGACAATAATGTTAATTGTATTTTTATGGAAACATACCAGTAAAATCGTCATCTCCAAAACTAAACATGTTGAGAAGTCATAACGTACAAATTCGGATTCGCCATTAAATTCTGCAAAAAAAATTTTGTAATTTGTATCCTAAAAGAATATATCTTAAATCTTATCTAGATCTTAAACGACTTATTTAGACAGGCAATTCGGTAAACTTTGTTATTGTTGCACCAAATTTGCATCGCAATTGAATAAACAGCAAACCAATGGTGATTGTAGCTGTTTTACTTGGATGTGATAATAATTCACTTTGTTCTAGAATTCTCCCCTTCTGTTGTCTCTACCTTCAAGGCGCGGTCTATATGGGCCTCCAACCCGCTGTATCCAATCGGGTCCGCGTGTTTCCGCTGCTCGATACGCCGTCTAGCGGCGCCTTCGCGAACTGAGTCCTTATTAACTGAGTCCAGGTATATCAGCACGCCTAGCAACACGGTCGCTAACGCCAACAGCCCATAGAAACGCAGACTACTAGTCTCCTTAACCGTCGCGTAGCGTTCCATCTCTCCGACAGAACTTTCCGCCGCGCTGAACGTTTGACTGATGTTCCGTTTCTGTTCGAGCAGGATGTCCAGTCTCACGTCGTAGGCGGCTCGTCTGGCTGGGTCACCGAGCTGCTGGTAGGCCTCGTTCAGTTCTACAAAGTGCGTTCCGGTGTGCACATCCGGGTCCGGCTCCGATACCGAAGCCGCTGCTGTGTCTGGGTGGAGCCGTTTAGAGCGGCTAAAAAACGCCGACTTTATCTCCTCCTGTAAAGAGAAGAAAACAATGACATTGAAATTGTTTTGCTACATTATTTGACAGCTAATCACCTAGACAGCGATTATATGCCTAATGTAGGATTTTTACAGTAAGTGGCTTTACAGGTTCAGGACTGCACTACGTTTGTTGCTTACTACAGTATTATTTTACTGTTATGTTTTATATACCGGTACCTTTATGTATTGTTATCTGACAATCATCTGCGACCTTCGCGCAGCACGTACGAGAGTCTACTATATATGAAACTGTTAGTAAATATTTGTGGGGCGAGCCACGAAAGTAAGCGAACTTAACATACGGGTACCACTATTTCAACCAATGTGTCGGTCGTTCTATCAATATTTAAACGTGAATCAAACACACACATGTACAGGAGTCAGTCTGACAATAAATTTTCCAAGTGGAATTTACTTGTGACCTTCCATGGAAAATTATTTTCTATTTCAATAGTAAATTAATTCCACTTATACGTACACTATAGACAATATTGACTAATGCTACAGTTTGATTATTCGATCGTACGAAGAGATATCAAATTGTTTATTTCGCACAATGATTGGCTTGGGTATTTAATCGGGAGTCTTTAGAATTAGCTAAATTATTTCGTTGATCGAATGACATGGTCAATTAATTTAATTTTACTAACATTATCATTACTATATTGGTTTAAGTAAAGTTAATATATTCGTAACAAATTGGGTCGCCTACAATTATGTGTCTGTCACTGTCAATAGCTGTCATCAATCTCACTGACAGGTACCGGTACCATCTGATGTGCCTTTGGAGTTGGGGCGCTGAGCTGATTAAAAGAGAGGTTGAAGGGGAGAGACCTTCCCCTCTTCTTTGATTTATTGGTGGTTTGGTTAAATTTCTTAATTACCGATTTTGTGATAGAATCGCATAATTTCAATTTGTGTCTTATAACGGAGCCTCGCGCTTCGCGAAAGCCCCACGAACGTGTTAGTCTACTCACCTTAGTGGATGTCGCTGTTCTACTAACCTTATTGGCAGATCTACTCACCTTTGTGGCTGTTCGACTCACCTTATGGACAGATCTACTCACACTTATGACTGTCCTACTCAATTTGTGGCTGTTCTACTCACCCACCTTAGTGGCTGTTCTAGAGACCCCCAATATATCGTAGTAATTCTTCCGATATTGGCGGGTAACTAACTTCCGACTGGTTAGCAAACCAATCGATTTACCACTCAAACAAACAGATACTAATTCCATACAATAAGGGGTAAAATAATTCCTCGAATTTATTCAATAAATTAAATTATGAATCGTTCCACCTGTCCTCTGATAAAAAATTTGTATATTAATAAATTACTCGCGACGATTTTGCAGCTGTTCTAAGTAATTCTGGTACAAATTATAATCGTCAGTTACCCGCAGTCCGTTACCATGACGACGTGTTGCCTGGCAATGGACCGCCTCGCCATTTCGCATGAGCTGTGCGCGGTGTAGCACTGACCGCAGAATCGTTACCATAAACGTTATCGCGAAAACCACGATCGCTAGTTGATACAAATGATTACGCAATCTATTAGGGTGAATAAGTCTATAAACAACCTCCCAGAATACTTGTGCAAAGGTGTTACGCCTACCGTACCGGTACTGATGTCCGAATGTTTCGTCGGAAGGTTTTCTGTAATCGTATTGCGGTGGCCGGTAGTTAAATCTCCACGCCTCCGATTCGTTTATCACTGATTGATCCAACTTTGCGTCGTAGAGCCGCCGCGATTCTTTACGTCCGAGGACCGCGTAGGCCTCAGTTATTCGTACGAAACCTTCCGAGTCCTTTACGCTCGGGTTCGAGTCCGGATGTAACTCTTTGGAAAGGGCGAAGAATGCGGATTTAATCTGTTCGTGGGTGGATCCTCTGTGGACTCCCAGAGTCTGGTAGTGAGTGCCGCGGTTTCTCCAACTGCTGTAGGAACAGTTCGGGTTTACTTTGGGATTGGGGTGGGAATGATGGTAGTTGAACCGGTACCGATGCAACAGAGTCACGGAAGGGCGGGTGAAACGGTAAAGGTTTATTCGAGGAGACAAAAAACGAAGCATTACCTAAAAGAGAAAAGCCCAGTTGCCAGTGTTCTCGGTTCTGAGTAGTACTGTAGTCTAGTCTGTAGTAGGCCTACAGAAACAAAATGTTATCTCAAGCTGGATAGGCCTAGTCCTACCTATTGACCTACGTCCTACACTCATTGCAGAACCAGAGATAAGCCCTGCCCTATACAGCTATACAGCTATAGGGAAGTGTTCGAAAAAGGTGGACTGGACACAGAAAACATGGACAACGGACAGACCAATAAGAAACGTATTATGCAAAGCAGTTTGTAGCAATTGGTCTGTCCGCCTTTTTCAAGTTTCGCTTTCTTAGTTACATAATTGGGAATAAGATGTGTGTTTGAAAAAGGTAGACACATGCACAAAAATTTGATTGAAAAACTTGATCTGTTGATTCAATGGTAGGTGCTAAAATTCACAACGAGCAACAATGATCAACAACGAGCAACAATGAGTAACAACGAGCAACAATGAGCAACAATGAGCAACAATGAGCAACAACGAGCAAAAACGAACAATAATAAAGTACAACAAAGAGTAACAATGAGCAACAATGATCAACAACGAACAACAATGAGCAACAATGAGCAACAACGAGCAACAATGAGCAATAATAAAGTACAACAACGAGTAACAATGAGCAACAACGAGCAACAATGAACAACAACGAGCAACAATGAGCAACAACGATCAACAATGAGCAACAATGAGCAACAACGAGCAATAATAAAGTACAACAACGAGTAACAATAATGAGCAACAACGAGCAACAATGAGCAACAACCAGACAACGAACAACAATGAGCAACAACGAGCAACAATAACAATAAGCAACAATGAGCAACAACGAGCAACAAAGAGCAACAACGAACAACAATGAGCAACAAAGAGTAACAACGAGCAAAAACGAGCAACAATGAGAAAAAACGAGCAAAAAAGGGCAACAACGAGCAACAATGAGCAACAACGAGCAATAATAAAGTACAACATCGAGTAATAATGAGCAACAACGAGCAACAATGAGCAACAACGAGCAATAATAAAGTACAACAACGAGTAACAATAATGAGCAACAACGAGCAACAATGAGCAATAATAAAGTACAACAACGAGTAACAATGAGCAACAATGAACAACAACGAGCAACAATGAGCAACAACGATCAACAATGAGCAACAATGAGCAACAACGAGCAATAATAAAGTACAACAACGAGTAACAATAATGAGCAACAACGAGAAACAATGAGCAACAACCAGACAACGAACAACAATGAGCAACAACGAGCAACAATAACAATAAGCAACAATGAGCAACAATGAGCAACAACGAGCAATAATAATTACAACAAACAGCAACAACGAGCATTAATAAAGTACAACAATGATCAACAATGAGAAACAAAGAACAACAATGAGCAACAACGAGCAACAATTAGCAACAACGAGCAACAATGAACAACAACGAGCAATAATAAAGCACAACAATGAGCACCAACAAGGAACAATGAGCAATAATAAAGTACAACAACGAGTAACAATGAGCAACAATGAGCAACAACGAGCATTAATAAAGTACAACAATGAGCAACAATGAGAAACAACGAACAACAATGAGCAACAACGAGCAATAATGAGCAACAACGAGCAATAATAAAGTACAACAACGAGTAACAATGGGCAACAACGAGCAACAATGAGCAACAACGAACAACAATGAGCAACAAAGAGTAACAACGAGCAAAAACGAGCAACAATGAGAAAAAACGAGCAAAAAAGGGCAACAACGAGCAACAATGAGCAACAACGAGCAATAATAAAGTACAACAACGAGTAATAATGAGCAACAACGAGCAACAATGAGCAACCAAAATTGTTAGCGAATCAATTCCGCCTCACCAAACCCCATAAAGTGAGCCATTAAACCGTAAAGCAATATTGGGAGCACGAGGTTGATTACCAATATCAACCTCGTGTCACCCCAATAAAGTGGGAAGGAGAAACACACAATAGGGGTCAGGGGCCAAACCCCTAACCGAGAGAGAACACAAGGAGTGAAGGGAAACACTCCAAAGGGCGAGAAGTGGGATATTAGCCAATGGGGGGACAGCATCGACTAGGTACAGTAATATGGCCAACTGTGCAGTATATTACCTGTTGGTGCTTCCCTATTCAGTTTAGTTTACTCAGTAGTCATCCCAGTGCAGGCAGGCAGTACGGTGACTGTTAAGACCGTCCGTCGCCACCGTCACCCATATTACCAGCAGTATTCAGTCATTGGTGCTATCTGTCAATCTATATCTGTATATGCTATCACCTATTTCATATTATTAACAATACTGGAACAACAAACTCCTTTTCCATCACACGGTGCGGCTGACGCGTACGAAACAACACCGGATAAACCGGGATCCTCTCGGATCCCGTCACAGTCTTAACATACCAAGGCCTACAGTCTTAACACTAGGCCTGCCGAACTGTGACTGACAGCTACTAAGGTAAAGATGAGTCGAGAAGAGAAGACGACACCGCCGCGGCTCCGGACGACGATCTAACGATCCGCGAGGCCACGGCGAGACGGCACCGACCAACGACGCCAGACACGTCGACAACGAGCGACCCGGCGATCCGAGGCGAGGGGGGCCGTCTACAGCGAGAGAGCGAGTCGAGTAGAGGAGAGAGCAAGACGGGGGAGGAGAGAGACGAGTCGACACACGACGGCGGTCGACGTGCCGATGTCGCCGGCCAGCGAGAGGTTGAGGGCGACGAACGGCCCACCGGAACGGCAACGGTGGAGCCGACGGTACGACGCCGAACCCGGAGGGAGAGAGGAGATGTCGACGACGAGGACGTCGGGGTCGTCCGGCTCCGACGAGCCTACGCCGCGACCCGGGAACAACTGAAGGAAGCTAGAGGAGGGGCTGAGATAGACCAGGTGAAGTTGAGGAGACGACTAGGTGAGTCGAACAGATACTTTGATTACCTAGTGCGTTCTGGGCAGGGAGAACTGGCCGAGGAGAGAGCGAGAGGGGTTGCCTTCGAACTGTTTGGGCTATGGGAACGTAGGGGTATGGGGCCTGGTGTAGTGTACATAGGGCCATACTTAGTCGATGCCAGGGAAGTTAAGTTAGTGGGTTGGGCGGGACCGCACGAGGGCGAATCCGAGGTTAGCTCCGAGGATTCGGCCTCGTCGGTCAGCGAGGACCCCGGAAAGCGGGGGAAAGTTAGTAGGACGGAGGGGCGGCGGGAGTCCGTCGCAACCGATAAGTCTGCTACATCCTCCGCAAAAGAAAGAAGGGTGCAGGAGATAAATCTGGCAGCGTATGAATTAAAAACTAGAGAGATATTAGAGAGAACTAGAGAGAAATTAGAGTGGATAATGGGGAGAAGGAAGGAGCAAGAGAGTGAACGCGAAGAGCGTGAGGCAAGAGAACAGAGCGTGCGGTACACGTACAGTAGCCGTACGGGCGAGGGGGGTAGTAGTAGTACGTTAGGAAATGTTGGTATTAATAGTACCGTAGTAAATAACCCTAATCCCTTTATTACAGGAAATATTTTACCTGGTAGTAGTGGTTTAAGTTTAAATTCAAATAGTAATATTAATTCAAATATTCAGAATAATTAAAATAATTCTAATTTAAATAATTTAAATAATAATCCTGTTTCAAATTCTAATAATTTAATTGACTTAACGAATAATATTGGGAATGGTGCTATTAATGTGAGCATGTCGGACATACATAACCCGGCAGACGGGGGCATGGTAGGCCACGCAGTTAGTAGGCAGGAGGTGGCGGGGTTGAGCCAACCCGACGGCGGCCTGGTAGGCCACGTAGTTGGTAGGCAGGAGGTAGCGGGGTTGAGCCAACCCGAAGTGGGCCTGATGGGCCACGCAGTAGTAGAGAGAGAGGCGGGGGTGAATAGACCCGGCCGCAGTAGAGACAGTGTGTCGACTAGAGAGGGGTGTAGAGACGAAGTAAGAGATATTGAAGTTAGATGTGGCGGGTGGGGGGGGGGCTACGGGCGCCCCACCACATGAGATTAGCGGCGAGAGAGGGGGGGCAGAGAATGCCCCACAAGAGGGGTGTAGAAGTGTAGTAAGAGGTAGTGAAGTTAGAAGTGGCGGGTGGGGGGGGGGGGGGGGCTACGGGCGCCCCACCACAGAAGATTAGTGGCGAGAGAAAGGGGGTAGAGAGTGTCCGACAAGAGGGACGCAGAAGTGTAGTAAGAGATAGTGAAGTTAGAAGTAGCGGGTGGGGGGGGGGGGGCTACGGGCACCCCACCGCGAGGGATTAGTAGCGAGAGAGGGGGGGCAGGGAGTGTCCCACAGGCGTCGGCGGATAATGCGCGGGCCGAATTAGGTAAACCGCAACACCCGGCGACGGAGAGTAATAGGGGGATTGCGAGTATCCCCAGCGGCGTGCGATCGAGCAGAGAGAGACAGGTTGACGTCGCGAGAGGGCGGGCGACGGAACGTCGAGCCCAGTCAGAAGAGAGAAGATTAGTAGAGTTTAATAGAGAGGTCGAAGATAGAAGAAGATTAGTAGAGTTTAATAGAGAGGTCGAAGATAGAAGAAGATTAGCAGAGTTTAACCGAGAGGTCAAAGAGAGAAGAAGGGAAGATAATAGAAGAGTCGTTGCTAGGAGCAACCGGAGAGCGAGGACGGATAGGAGCCGTCGCTAGTAGAGATGGAGTTAGGGAGTCAGTGGGGTCGAACTTCGGGAGATTGCCGTCGCCCCGGAGAAACGCACCGCACGCCAAGAGAGGGGTACAGGACGTACCGATGCGAAGACGAGAGCAGGATAGGGGATCGAAGAGAAGCTTCCCGACGGGATGTAGCTGCCGATCGAGAGTACGGTAGTCGCGGGGAGATTCGAGATTCGCGAAGAATAAACTTCGGTTTGGAAGGGCACATGCAGACTGCAGGACATACTGTAGGCCTTACTGCACATACTATTATAGGCCATGCTGGGAGAGATAGAGTAGGCAATAGGGTAGTGCGAACGACGGGATTAAACCCGGAAGTCGCGGAGTACATACCGGTAGGTAGGCAAGAAGCAGATAGGCCTATATCGGTACCGGTACAGCAGCATGACTATAATACACAAGGACATTACATATATCCAGGGGAGGGGGGAATTATTGCGGATAGATGTATGGGCCCCAATATATTAACATTAACCCCAGTACTAAACATACCGGTGGGGGGGGGGACAGGGTGACATTCCCCCATCACAATATCAACAATATACCCCAATAGGAGCGAGAACATCGAACCCCTTGGACGAGAACAAGTCGTGCGACACGGAAATATGGAGGGGGCCGTTACCCCCAATGATATATCCGACGCAACAAGCAAAGTCAACAGATAGGACGGACGGATCGCACCCAACTGGAGAAACTACACAACATCCATCGAACCCATTAGAAGCGCAAGCGATGGGAATGGCCACATTAATCGATGCATTAAAAACTAGGATCGAGTTACCACCCGTGGAACCGTTTAAATTCGATGGGAGTAGGCCGGAAGAATACCTACAGTTTCGGCGTATGTATAGTAATGAAATACTAACAAAGAACTTGACGCAGGCGGAGTGCCTAAAATATCTGCAAGTATATACAGGAGGCCCAGCATACGACATCGTGAGGCAATACCAGGGTATCGAGGGCGGCTTCACAACAGCATGGCGGGCGCTAGATAGGGAATACGGGCACCCGGCCAAGACCCTGAGAGGCATAACATCGGGTGGCCTACAGGATAATCCCGTTAGCATAAGGACCTTTGCGAACAAGGTCGAGAAGGCGTTAATCGTGTTAAAGACGCTAGACG
Organism: Nemertoderma westbladi; assembly: GCA_032718475.1. Taxonomy (NCBI): domain Eukaryota; kingdom Metazoa; phylum Xenacoelomorpha; order Nemertodermatida; family Nemertodermatidae; genus Nemertoderma; species Nemertoderma westbladi. The sequence goes on along the minus strand of JAUCBJ010006773.1, from coordinate 36,337 downwards.
CACCATACAAACTCAATGCGTCTAACAACATCACCACGATAGCGCAGGCACTGCCGATCTGGTTACGAAGGAAGTGGAGGAAAATCGCTTTCTCCACACGGGAAAAGAAGGGTGCGGAACCGGGCCTAGAAGAGATGTCGAGCTTCCTCAACTACAAGGCCGAATTAATAACAGATCCAGTCTATAGCGAGGATAGTTTGGGGAAGGTGCCAAAGATCGAATACAACAGGCCTAAACCCGAACATAATCCGACAGACCCATTCTCGGGAGTGGGACAGTCACTACCACATGCGGCCACACAGGGGACTGCTAGTCCACAGTTAGCTGGTAGTAGGGCCACACCGTGGCGGGGACAGAAAGAAAATAACACCATAAATAAACATAATCCCAACAGACCCAGTAGGCCGAATACAGACAACCAAAACACTAAATCGATACATATAAACCTAGGCGCGATACGTGAGGGACTATACAGGGAACGCTATAATCCAGGATTCGAATGTCAATTACATCGAGACGGAACACATAAGACCAGGAGTTGTAAGCACTGGCAAGCGTTGCCCAAACAAGATCGTGTAGCCTACACAGACGCGAACGGGCTATGTTATCGATGTGTGGTAGAAGGACACAGATCCGGAGAGTGTAGAGAAACAGCAGTTAGAGAGTCCGAGACTGGAGGCCAGGCAATGGCCACAAGCACGACAGAAGAGGAGAAGAAGAGAAAAGTACTACTCGGGGTAGTACCAGTAAAGATATCAGGAGAGGGCGGTCGATCAGTAACGACATTAATGCTGGTCGACAGCGGAGCAGCCTTCACGCTGGTGGAGAACTGGGTGGCCGAAGAGATAGGGCTAAAGACAAGGCCGAATAGAATGGCGGTGACTACCGTCTCGAGTAAAGATGAGGTCCTGGAGACGAGGGCGGGGCGGTGCAGGATAGCAGCGATTGCCGGGATACGACTATGGGGCGACGATCGACCCCATCCACGTCATAGAATCGATAAACATCAACACCAGGCGACCAACCAACATTGAGGTCGAACAATATAGATTCCTGGACGGTATCGATTTCTCAATACCAAAGGTGGATGTTAGGAAGGTGTCCATTATAGTAGGAATGGACTGCCCGACGGCCCATGAGAGAAGGAAGACGGTCTTCGGCGAAGACAGGCAGCGGGACCCGACGGCGATCCTCACACCGTTCGGATGGATGCTTAGCGGCCCAGTTAAAATCAACATCCCATGCAGTGTGACAGAGACATCTGGGTGCATGATACCAGGCACCGAAGACGCAGAGGAAGTAGAGGAGAAACGAGAGATAGTAGAGCCAGATAGGGAGGTGACAGTAAGAAAGTGGGCAGAGGAGAGTAGGTTTCCCAGCAAGCATCGGTATGGAGATGGAGCGGAGCGGACGGCGAGGTGTCCGGAGGACAACACTCCGGGGGAGTGTCCAGAGGAGTGTCCGGAAGAGACGCAGGTCCGGTTTGGAGGCATACCGACAAGGGGGAAGTCGAGAAGGAAGGCAGGACGGAAAGGGATAGGACTACTATTGTACCTACTGTTCTGCCTGTTCTTTCACTTTCTATTCATTCTGCCGGCGGGAGACAACAAGGAGAGAGGTGGCATTTTGATGCCAGGAGATGAGCAGTTAAGAAGACGGTGGAGAGACCCAACCTTAGGGTGGTGAAAGCGGGAGAACCAATTCCTGGTCAGGTGGAATTGGCGAAGAGGGTGTGGCGAAGAGTAAGAGGACGTATAGAAGGGCAGTGGGAGTGTGCCTACTGAAAGAAGGGGCACCTTAGAGTTTAGTCGTCCAAGGTTTTGGACTGAGGGGGGTAGGAATGGGGGTGAGACGCCCTTCCCACAAAAATTAATTATTAATTATTAAATAAATATTAATAAATAATTAAATAATTAAAATAATAGTTAGTAGAAGTAAGAAGTAGTTAGAAAAGTTAGAAGGCGGCGGAGTATAGGGAGTGTGGTATAAACATACCACGGGAGTAGAGGGTACGTAGTACCGGGAGTTAAGTTAGAAGGCGGCGGGGTAAGGGAGTGTGGCATATTGTCATGCCACGAGTAGTAGTAGGGGGGTCGTGGGCACCGGAAGCGCCACGTAGAAAGTAGCAGTGGTAGAGAGGTTGTGGGCACCGGAAGCGCCACGTAGAAAGTAGTAAGAGAGGGGTTGTGGGCACTGGAAGCGCCACGTAGAGTTAGTAGTAGAGAGGTTGTGGGCACCGGAAGCGCCACGTAGATGGAAATTGTAGTAAAGGGGTTGTGGGCACCCTAAGCGCCACGTAGTTAGAAGAGTGGGTAGAGTTAGAGAGTTCTAGTTAGAGGGCTAGGGAGTCAGTAGACTTAGAGGAGTCGAGTAGAGTTACTAGAGTTAAAGATAGTAGCAGAGTAGAAGTAGTAGTAGAATGGTTGTGGGCACCACAAGCGCCACGTAGATGGAGGATTTTAGTCAGAGTTAGAAAAGAGTTAGTAGACTTAGTAGTAGAGTTAGAGAGTTCTAGTTAGAGTTAGTAGAAAGTTAGAGGCTTCTAGTTAGAGCTAGAAGTAGTAAGAGTTAGCAGAGAGTAGAGTTAGTAGTTAGTAGAGTTAGGAGTTAGTTAGAGTTAGAGAAGCTAGATAGTTAGCAAGTTAGACCTTAGATAAGGTAGATAGTATGATAGCACAGGGGTAGCATTAGAGGTCAGGGCCTTAGAGAGTGGCAGGGAGTAGAGAGGAGATAGTGAAAGGAGCTGTTGGCGAGAGAGAAGAGTGCGATTCAGGTGTGGGGAGAGAATAAGAGCGAGTTGAGTTAGAGAGCGGAGCTAGAGTGGTGAGAATGTCGGGGAAACAAAAATTGTGTGAGAGAAGCGCACGATCGGCCCGACACGAGACGCCAGAGGGTAGTGACATCATACCCATAGGGAGCGGCCTGGAAAGCCGACTCCAAGAAAATAACTCCACCCCACACCCGATAATAGATCAAGTTCCAGCGGAATTGAAGCGCACTTAGAGGTTGATGCTATCTTCTCACCGGGAAGATAGCATGGGGGGGAGTGTTAGCGAATCAATTCCGCCTCACCAAACCCCATAAAGTGAGCCATTAAACCGTAAAGCAATATTGGGAGCACGAGGTTGATTACCAATATCAACCTCGTGTCACCCCAATAAAGTGGGAAGGAGAAACACACAATAGGGGTCAGGGGCCAAACCCCTAACCGAGAGAGAACACAAGGAGTGAAGGGAAACACTCCAAAGGGCGAGAAGTGGGATATTAGCCAATGGGGGGACAGCATCGACTAGGTACAGTAATATGGCCAACTGTGCAGTATATTACCTGTTGGTGCTTCCCTATTCAGTTTAGTTTACTCAGTAGTCATCCCAGTACAGTCAGGCAGTACGGTGACTGTTAAGACCGTCCGTCGCCACCGTCACCCATATTACCAGCAGTATTCAGTCATTGGTGCTATCTGTCAATCTATATCTGTATATGCTATCACCTATTTCATATTATTAACAATACTGGAACAACAAACTCCTTTTCCATCACACGTTGCGGCTGACGCGTACGAAACAACACCGGATAAACCGGGATCCTCTCGGATCCCGTCACAAAAATAGCAATAAATTTTGGTGGTAACCAAAACAATAAACGAAGGTTAAGACATGTTACAAGATTATGGGTCCGGTCGCAAAAAGCTGAGGTAATAAAATAATAATACACAAGTAAAATATAAATCAAATATAAAGCTTCAATACTGTATTTAGAGTGTCCGGTTCGGTCAGTAGCCACTTCCCTGTAATTCCTGAGCAACTAACTGACTAACCTTAACCCAGAAACCTAAATAACAAATAAAATACAAAATAGGCTTGGCCTACCCCATCCCACAAGCTAAGCTATACAGTAGTCTGTAATATAGAACGCTAGGCAGACAGCTTCAGGACTGCCGGGCAATCAGGTCACTGTCCAACTGTATAAAAATACAAAATAATAATACGAAAACCAGTTCACACTTCACTTCACAGTACCGTACATCAGTCAGTCAGAACCCAGGTTGGAATTTATGTAGAGTTTGCTCAACATGTGTGGCGCGGATTAAGGATCCTGGCGCGCATTGAGGATCCTGGCGGCCCTGGCGGTCCTGGCAGCCTGGCGCGAATATGGATGTAGGGTCAGGGTTAGGCAGTTAGGGTAGGATGTAGCGTAGCGGTGCACTGGCAACACATCCCACTCTACAGCTGCATTTGAAATTATTCCATAGGTTTAAAAAGATTGAAAAATTTCCGCTCGCTTCGCTTGCGTTTATTGTTTATACTGTAAGCCTACTCTTAGCACTGTCTGGCTGTGGACAAACAGACAGATTGAGCATGACCATTAAAAACATGATTTGTTTCAAAAGTTTTTCAATTGTCAGATTCTTCAAACCAATAAAACCATGCTGCAATGATTCAGCAGAAATTCCGTGCTATCGCTACGCTCGCAATTTAATAACATCTGTATTTGACAACAGTCAACTACTTACCACTACTACTACAGTACTATCTAACTATTAATGCAGTACTCAGGTACTGCCTGACTGCTGTACTGTCAGACTGTATTTATGTTAACATTATTGAAAATTTCCTTGCTCGCTACGCTCGCATTTTATTATTAAAATACTGTAGGGCTGCAGCATTATAAACTGATAAATTATTACAATTCAGCAATTACTCCTGTACTGCAAACTTTCATAGTCAATTGTTGGCTTGGCCAGTTGGCGCGCATTGGATATTATGGCTGGCGCGATTTTTGTTTAACCAGAACGCGTGTGGCGCGCTTTTTGTCAGTATTCCATATAGGGTCAGAACCAGATTACCAGCCGCCAGCCAGTCTATCATTTACTACCTCCACTTACCATTCTAACCCAGATTCATTATCATCATTCTCATTCTCAATAATATTAATCTAAACCACTAAACCCTCATTCCTCATAAGATACGATGATTAGTGATGGGAAAGGAGCAACATGATACAATTTTTGTAATATGATGGAAATAAATGAATTTGGTTTGATTTGATTTCATAATAGGTAAAGGCTGAAAGGGGCGGGAGCCGGGAGGGCCCTGAAACCACATTGTACCGATATTAGAACTACGTACATGCAGACATGACTTTACGGCAATTCATTAAACATCTCCAGCATTAGGTATTGTTAGTACCGGTACCGGTAAGTTTCAACGACACTATCCGAACAGAACAAGACTGATAGACTGAAATCAGGTAAACTGCCGGTGCCGGTATAGCAGTATTGTGCACCATCTTGATGACATTGCGGCTATGGAACCATTTTATATTAAGTTCTTGGTTGGGAATTTATTTATATCCTACATATATATTCGGGATTACTGAGATACATTACTGCATAAGTGTTCGCGCTTTTTAGACCTTTTAACAGTTTAACCTGCTAATTTATATGTCTATTAATACCTGACAGCCCAATACAGATGAACGCAGCCGAAGCCAGTCTAGCGCGGCGTATGACATGACATGTCATACGGATTTTTGATTTAATATTAATTATTAAATATTAATAATAATTAATAATGCATGATGCCATGAATCCAACTGCACATGCAGCATTGGACAAAATAGACCAAATAACCGCATCATCCGTTGCCACTTCACATGTTATGGAAGACTGGCTAAGAAGTTTCCTAAGGTGGTTCTGATTGTGTGCTACTCTCCAACTAGTGTTGCCCCTGTAGAGGAGGTAGAACATTTCTACCAGAATCTACAAGCAGCTACTGATGGAGTGGATCAGCATGCATTCTTAACATTCCTGGGAGAGTTTAATGCAAGTCTGCATCAATCACCTACATCGCCATGGGTCTATAGCAATAGTGTTAACCGAAATTCCGTCCATCTTCAGGATTTTATCTCTGGAAATGGATTGTTTTCGGCTGGAACCCAGTTCAAGAAGCGAACTGGAAAGCTATGGACTCATAGTGGACCCAGTGGTCACAAGTCCCAGATAGACCATATCCTGTTTCATAGGAAATACAGGAGCTCTATACAAGACTGTAATGCTGTAATGCATTTACACTACGACCCTTCTCCAGTGATCACCGCCTTATTGTGGGCAAGGTAAGACTTAGTCTGCGTGCTAGCAGAACTACGAAATCTGCCTTGCCGCGGCATGACTGGTCGTCTCTGTTGCAACAGCCAAGTGTGAGATCCAGCTTCACACTACAGCTGAGCAACAGGTATGAGGTTCTTGCCTCTGAGGCGGCAGATCTGTTCCTGTATACCCTCGAAACAGGAAACTCGAAAAAGGGGGCCCCCCTGGACTAACAACAAAATTCAGAAGTGCCGAAATGACCTCTACATTCTACAAGGCGCAGAAAGAGTCCCGACTACAACAGACTACAACGGCCGAGAATGCAGTTAAGGCTGCATCTAGGTCCCTGAACAGGCAGTACTCTGTTAATTTACAGGAGCTAATAAACCAACAGGTTGATGCCATCAATGATGCTGACGACAGCAGGCAATCATCCCAGGCATGGAGATCGATCAACTTACTTGCTGGTCGAAAAACCCAACCAACCACCAAGGTTAAGGCTGAATCACCAGCCGATCGCCTCAATAATGGTTGGAAGGCCCACTTTGAAAAGCTCCTCAATAATGACAGGGTATTGCCTGATAACTTTATAGAAGTAAAAGTGTCTGAGTCTGTACTCCCAGATATTCCCATTTGTGATATCTGCTTTGCAGAAGTGAAGGCTGCTGCAAAGAGCATTAAGACCAATCGTGCCAGTGGAGTATATGGTGTTCCCCCTGAGGTCTTTAAAATACCTGAGTGTTTAAAGCTCATCTATCCCATCATAGTAGACATGTACCGAACAACAAGAGTCCCACAAGAAATGAAAACAAATAAGTTGGTGCCAGTTCCCAAGAAGGGCAACCTAACACTCTATGGTTCTTTTCGGGGAATCTCATTGATCTCGATTGCTGCAAAGCTATACAATAGAATTCTATTAAATCGCATCAGGGATCCCATTGAGCGACTGCTCCATGGAAATCAGAATGGGTTCCGTAAAGGTCGTGGGACCATGTCGCCCATTTTGGCACTTAGAAGGATAATTGAAGAGTTATCAAAAAAGAGAGACAGGCATCTGGCTGTTATCTTTGTTGACTTCTTCAAGGCCGTTGATTCAGTCTCTCGCTCACGTATGTTCAGCATACTTTCATTATATGGGATTCCTGATGAAATTATTGCAGCAATCAGATCAGTATACGATGGTTCGACAACATTTGTGTCTACTGTTGATGGTGACACAGAACCATTTGAAGTGTTATGGGGCATCTTCCAGGGAGACACATTTGCACCATTCTTGTTCATAATTGTTGTTGACTATGTTCTACGCATGTCCTTAGATCATCATAGTGATGATGGGGTGATGATAACTCCACCTACTGGCTCCAGAAGTCGAGGAAATCCTGCCAAGTACCTAACTGATCTAGACTTTGCTGATGACTTAGTAGTACTCTCAGAATCAATAGAGGGAGCCCAACGGCTCCTCAGCTCATTAGAACATGCTGCTTCTAGTGTTGGTCTTTTTATTAATTCCAGAAAGACCAAAATTTTGACAGTTAACTTTGAAAGTCCTCAACAAGTCTCTGATCGGATGAGCATAAGCTCAAAAGATGGTATGCTTGAGCATGTGGATGACTTCTGTTACCTGGGATCATGGATCCGGAAGTCAGGTGAGGACCTTCGAATACGTAAGGGAAAGGCATGGGCAGCCTTGAATAGGCTTTCCAGGATTTGGAAGTCACCGAGAATTAATCGGAAAGTTAAGGTCCGATTATTTAGAGCAGCAGTAGTTCCAGTACTCCTCTATGGGAGTCCATGCTGGGCTCTAACTGCTGAGGACACCAAATCTCTGGATGGCACATTCACAAGAATGCTACGCCGGGTTCATTGTGCCAAGTACAATGCACACATCTCCAACCAGATACTATATAACATTGGAGGTGTCTCATTGGTTCCCCCAAGCTTGACACAAGAACAAAATCGCCTCCGCTTTGCAGGACATTGCTTTCGCCGTGAGGACCAGCCAGTGCATAATCTTGTACTTTGGCAGCCTCATGGAGTGAATAAGCATGGTGGACAGCCCATGACTTTCTTGAGACGCATCTTAATGGACACTGGCCTTGAAGATGCGGATGATCTAGCAAATGTCATGGGTGATAGGGAGTTGTGGCTGTGCAATTTTGTCGATAAGCCGGTACAGCATTCTTAAAAATGCAGCTGCAATGCAGCATGCCGATCCTAGTAGTAGTAGGTCACTCAAAAGGCTAACTGAATTAGCGCATATTGTAAACGCATTGAAAGTACGTCTTACGGATCGAGTGATCGATGGATAATTGCACTAACTTCCTCTCTTACGAATAGGTTGTATTTCTTAAGCAGGAGGTTGTTCGTTCATCAGTCGATATCCACAAGGCGGTTCAGATTTAATTGCATCAATGACTATATAGAGGTTACGTACAGTACAACAAATATTTTCTGGAGACCTTCAAAAGTGCCGTTTCAATACTACTATTAGGATTTTTAAAAACCTCAGGGGGAACACCATCTACTCCACTGGCACGATTGGTCTTAATGCTCTTTGCAGCAGCCTTTACTTCTGCAAAGGGGATATCGCCAATGGGAATATCTGGGAGTACAGACTCAGACACTTTTACTTCTATAAAGTTATCAGGCAATACCCTGTCATTATTGAGGAGCTTTTCAAAGTGGGCCTTTCAACCATTGAGGCGATCGGCTGGTGATTCAGCCTTAATCTTGGTGGTTGGTTGACTTTTCCACCCAGTAAGCAAGTTGATCGATTTCCATGCCTGGGATTATTGCCTGCTGTCGTCAGCATCATTGATGGCATCAACCTGTCGGTTTATTAGCTCCTGTAGATTAACAGAGTACTGCCTGTTCAGGGAACTAGATGCAGCCATAACTGCATTCTTGGCCGCTGTAGTCTGTTTGAGTCGGGAGTTTCGGAAATTCTGAATTTTGTTGTCAGTTCAGGGGGCCCTTTTCCTGTTTCGAGGGTATACAGGAACTGTTTCTGCCGCTGCTAATTTAACTGCTTCTGTGAAGGCAGTATAGCCCTCGCAGTGATCTGCCGCCTCAGAGGCAAGGCTCTGTTGCTCAGCTGTAGTGTGAAGCTGGATCTCACACTTGGCTGTTGCAACAGAGATGACCAGTCATGCCGCGGCAAGGCAGATTTCGTTGTTCTGCTAGCACGCAGACTAAGTCTTACATTGGCCACAATAAGGCGGTGATCACTGGAGAAGGGTCGAAGTGTACATGCATTACAGTCTTGTATAGAGCTCCTGTATTTCCTACGAAACAGAATAGTTCAAGTTTCAAGTTTATTATATTTCATTCTCCTACTGCATAGTACATAGATACTTTAACAAACAAGAACCATAATAAAAATAAATCAACATAAAGCCCCACCCTTGCTGATAGCAGAGCTAGTGCTGCGAGGGTGGACACTTTTTACTATTTGCTTATAATTTTGAATAATTTAGAAATATATTGTAAAACTTAAATCTTAAGTAACCATCTATTTTTCACCTCGGGTATTAAAGAGCAAGAGACAATATTAAAGAAAGAAAATAAAAATTGTTGAAACAAACAGAGAATAACCATTACAAGAAAAGAAAGTGGTGGAAGATCGAAATATAAGAACGAACAGTAGGTATAAAAAATGTGACAAAGAGGATATTCAAATGTTTATTAGGAAAATATTTTAGACCGAGCTGTTACCATTGTAATAAATTGGAAAAAATTGACCTTTTTAGAGCAGATGAAAATTTGTTTTTTGATTTTTTTGAACGAATGTCGAGTGGCACCGAGTTCCAAATGACAGGACCTCGAAACCTCAGGGATCGTTGGGAAGAGCTAAGATTAAAAAGAGGAGTTGTGAAGTCGCCACGAACAGAAGAACGAGTATAGTAGTTGTGTACAGTAGATTGTTTAGTGAATAGTTTACCAAGAGTCGAAGAAGGACATATAGTTTCGGAGTTAATATCGTACATGAATTTTGCGACGGAGTGTTCGTATAGTTTGTTAATGGGTAATATATTCAGTTTTTTGTAAAGCGGCAAAGAAGATGATCGATAGTGGGAAAATGTTATACAACGTAAGAGTTTATTAACTTTGATTCGTAAAGGTTTAAGTATTGTTGAATATGTATTACCCCACAAGATAATTCCGTAGTTAATGTATGGATGTACTAAAGAAAAGTATAAGGTTTTAAGAATATTTAGAGGAAATACATAGCGCAGTTTGTAAAAAATTCCGGAAGATTTAGATATTTTTTTCAGAATATACTGTAATTAATGTGTGTTTTCCAGGTTAGTTTTGAATCGACCCATATCCCCAGTAATTTAGTGCTATCGGTTAAATTTATTTGGGTGTTATCTATTTTTATTTGTGGTACAGAATTGGAGGTCATTAGGGTACTGTTTGTAAAAATGGTATATTCAGTTTTTTTTAAATTTAGTAAAGGTTTGTTATCAGTTAACCAGTTATTTAGTTTTGAAAGTTCATTGTTCGTGCTGTTGAGTAGGTAGTGAATGTTAGAATGTGAGTTTAACAGAGTTGTATCGTCAGCAAAGAGTGTCGAAAGTAACTTTGTAACATTCGGTAGGTCGTTGATAAAAATAAGAAAGAGAGTCGGGGACAGGACCGAACCTTGGGGGACACCGCAAGACAGTGGTAGGAGGGAAGAGTTCTGACCATCTATTGTAACAAATTGATAGCGGTCGGTTAAAAAATTTTTAAAAAGATTTAATGGGGTGCCTCTGACACCGTAGGCCTCCAGCTTCTTTAGTAGTATACTGTGGTCCACGGTGTCAAAGGCTTTTTTCAAATCTATATAGACAGCGCAAGTATGAAAGTGAGAGTCAAACATGGAGTGGATCTGTTCAGTTATAGAGAGAAGTGCATGAGCAGTATAAATTTTTGGTCGGAATCCATATTGTGATAGAGTGATTATATTGTATTTGTTTAAGTAAGATTGTAGTTGTTCATTCAATATTTGTTCTAGAATTTTGCTAAAGATTGGAAGAAGGGAAATAGGACGGTAATTGTTAGGATCGTACGGGTCGTCAGATTTGTAAACCGGGATGACTTTGGCAGTTTTTAAAGAGTCTGGAAAAAAGCCATGCGAAATTGAAAGGTTAAATAGAGAGCATAAATGGTGGGAGAGAGGTTCGGCGGCAAGTCTAATAAGTGAAGGGGGAAATGGATCGTTAGTACTGCAATTTAGCTTAAGTTGAAGAATTTTATATTGTACCTCAAGAGGAGATGTTTCGGCCAGAGAGAAAGAATTAGGTCGGGTATGGGATAAATGGCGGAGTGGGGACGATCTAGGTCGTGTTGGTAAAGTACTTTGCAGTTTGGGTCCTACAGTAGCAAAATGTTTATTAAACGTTTCGGCAATTTCTTTAGGGTTGGAAATAATTTTGGAATGGATATTTGTTTAATGATTAGTTTCTTTGGGGATAATTTCGCTGAAGATTTATGAAGTATGGAGTTAATAACAGTCCATGTTTTACGGATGTTGTTGGAATTTTGTTCAAATTGCTTAGAGTAATATTTTTTTTCAGCAGCCCTAAGTGTAGATGTTAAACGATTACGGTAAGAATTGAACAGCAAGCGGTTAGTTTCAGTTTTATTTTTTATGTATTTACGGTACAGTTTTTCTTTAGTTCGTATAGATTTAAGCAAATTCTCAGTTATCCATGGGTTGTTGGGACGTGTTTTATGAGTGTAAGTTTTCAATGGCAAGTGATTGGTACAAATTTTTATGAGGTCCTTATAAAAATGTTCAAATTTTAGCTGAATGGGAATAGAATTGTCAGTGTAACTCCAGTAATCGTTGGTTTTAATATCCTGTAAAAAATCTTTTTCGTTGAATTTTGAAAAGTCGAAGCTCGTGTAATTCTTAGGTTTATTAAAGATGCAGTTGAATTTTTGCAGAACAATGAAAGTTGCACGGTGGTCGCAATTCCCGATTTTACAGTTAAAGGTTCCAGCGTTTGAGACAGAAGTAGTAATGTTTGTGATAATGTGGTCAAGTAATGTTTCGGAATTACGTTTTGGGTCGATTCGAGTAGGGAGGTTGAGTATTTGTAAGAATCCGTAAGAGTTGAGTAAATTAATGTATTCTTTCTGGGTATTATTGTTGCTAGTTTTCAGTAAGTCAATCAATGTTGATATCTCCAGTAATAATAGTGTCACAGTTATTATTAGTAAGTTTAGTAAGATTAGTATTAAGTAACGTATTGAAGTCGGTCGGTTTAATCGCGTCAGTGCGGTAGATAGTGCCTATGATAAGAGATTTAGTACCAGGTCTAGCAATTCTAATCCATGAGTTCTCGAGCCCCGGAATTTGGAACTCGGGACACTCAGACATTTGTAAAGACTCGCTCACGTAGATAGCGGTGCCACCGCGCCTTGTATTTCCAGTCTGGCGATTAGTAAGAATCGGACGGTCGTGGTAGCCATTGAATTTAAAAAGATCTAACGGGGTATCACAGTTAAAAAAAGTTTCAGTAAAGGTTAAAATATCGAATTTAAAGCTTAAGGTATCAAGAAAAGTGCTAATGGCACCGTAATTAAAGGGTAAGCTACTGTACAGCAATTTAAGTGTAGAACAGAAAAAGAGTCTTTATAGTTAGAGGAAGAAAACTCAGACTGAAAATATTCGGCAGTGAGCGACCCCTTATCAAAAGCTAATTTGGTGACGTTTTGATCGGGATCAATGTTTGAAAAAGTTTGGTTGAAGTTTTGGGACTCACTATCTAGTGGTGTTTGTGGATATGTATTATTATTTGAGAATATGTCTTCATCTTGATTAGATATGTTAGAGAACGGAAATGTAGCAATTTGACAGAAAATACACAAACAATTTTTGACATTTTGGGACTGAAAATCTGAAGTGTTTAAATGTGAACCGCATTGGAGGTGAAAAATTGACTGGCATAAAGAACACGAAAAATGGCAATCAGCTGCCGAAATAGTGGAAAAGCAAAAAGCACAGTTAATGGGGACAGATATGCAGGGGGATTGAATACTCGTATTGTTGGCGGATACCTTTACCAATGGCCGGGCCTACAATAGGACAGTTGCTGGCAATAGTGCGAAAAATACCCTAGCCCCCTTCGATATATATAAAAATGGAATAATAGGACTATTCCAATGGGGGGGGGGGGGGGGGGGGGGAGCTAAGTTACCGTATACTGTAATCCTATTAAAAAAGCAATCTTTATTTTGATTTGACATATTTAGTGTGTTCAAAATATTAGTTATTATGTTATATAACAAGATTAAATGAATTAGCCGTGAAGTGTTGCATCCAAGATTTCACCATCGTCATCCTCGGTAACCGAGTGAACAGGTTGAGATTTGGGGTCAGAGACACTATCTCCCAGTACGGCGTAATAAGATCCGGTTGCCGAAGAATTCGAATTTAGTGCTGCGTCAGCCCGAGAAACGCTACGGGTTGTACGAGGATTCTCCACAGACTGTTTCTTTTTAGGTTTAAGTTGATAGCCACGGGGACGAGACTCTCTTCGAATTTCGTCGATGCTATCTCGTATGACGTAATCTCGATTGGAGTCGAATCCTCGGTTGGTCTGACAAGAATCTTCCCATTGGATGAATAGGCAGCGCAGACACGACCTTCCTTCTTAGGTTGGATGGCTTTCTTAAGAAGTGCTACACGGGGTGCAGTAAGATGGTCGGAGGGATAGGTACCCTTATCAAACTCCGATTTATGGGAAAAAATATGGAATCGCGTGGTATGGCGCAAAAAACGAATAATAATAGGGCGATGTTTAATCGCCCCTGGATCGGAGCGACCGATTCGGTGCCAAAGATCGACTTCAAAAGGATCGATTGAGCAAAATGACAGAATTTTCTTAATAACAACTTCGTCGTTTTGCCGGTTAGTTTCCGGAACGCCGTGTATTAAAACATTGTTGCGATGGCCGTACTGGGTGAGTATATCGTTGGCGCGTTCGATATCAGCGATTTTTCCCTTCGAATCATCAACTTGTTTAGCAAGATTTACGTTGTCTGCGCGTAACTGAATGTTTTCTTGTTTAAGATCGGACAAAACTTTAGTGAGCGATGGAGAGCCGTCCGATGGGTTTAGTTGATCGTTTATGCTACTAAGACTTTTGGAGATATGATTAAGAGTGCGCTCCAGCGCATCCATTCGGAGCTCTAAACTCTTGGGACCCATTTGACGGTACTATAACAGTATAATATGTGTAGGAATGTAATTCGCAAAGGTTGAATCGCGGAACTGAAGTATAGAAATATCCAGTAATCATGAAATTCAGGCAGATTGATGTAGGCCCTTTGGCAGGTTATCAGAATATACAGACGTAACGGTACATTGCTGACAGCTAACACATCAATGTAGATGACAGACTAACTAACTACTGTCTATGACCTGAATATGGTCTATGAGTCCATAGCTTTCCAGTTTACTTCTTGAACTGGGTTCCAGCCGAAAACAATCCATTTCCAGAGATAAAATCCTGAAGATGGACGGAATTTCGGTAACACTATTGCTATAGACCCAGGGCGATGTAGGTGATTGATGCAGACTTGCATTAAAGTCTCCCAGGAATGTTAAGAATGCATGCTGATCCTCTCCATCAGTAGCTGCTTGTAGATTGTGGTAGAAATTTTCCATCTCCTCTACACAGGGGCAACACTAGTTGGAGAGTAGCACACAATCAGAACCACCTTAGGAAACTTCTTAGCCAGTCTTCCAGAACATGAGAAGTGGCAACGGATGATGCGGTTAGAGATTTGGTCTATTTTGTCCAATGCTGCATGTGCAGTTGGATTCATCAATAGACCAATTCCACCATTGCCACTATCATCTGCTGAGGCGTGGGCGAGTCGCCAACCGCCCCCCATGTCCTTAATCAGAACCTCATCAGTCTGTCCAGTCTGCATTCGGTGCTCTTGAACACCCACTGCGCTAAGAAAAAGCTTATCTGCCAAGGCAGTCAGCACACCGTGTCGCATTGGGGACCCGAGTGTTAGCTAGTCTAGTGACTTGCCTCAGATTCACCAATGGCTTTGTTGGTCGGGGTGGAACATGAGAGTAGCCTCCAACTCCAGAATCCCTCTCCCCTCACAATCTGGCATCCCTGGTGACCAAGGGTTTGGGCCAGAAAGGTCATCAGGAAAGGGACTCAAAGAATTGTTGGCCGCTCTCTCTCCAGTAGGGGGTGAGACAGGCAGCCGGTCAGGAGATAAATGATGCCTGTGAGGCCGATTGTGTCCAGTAATTCCACTGGCCTCTAGTGGCCGGACCTCCGCATTACTAATGTAATCCAGAGTGGGGGTTGGGGGTGCTTTTTTGACGAGTCAGCTCTGGGGGGAAATACCACACCCTGGTTTGCCATTCCACAGGGTGTGTGTCGCAGTGAGGTCAGATATGAGGCCCATCACCTATGACCCACCATTGCTGTGCAGATCATCTGCTGGGTCATGCCCTGTGCCCCTGCTGCCAGGTGTAGGTCGCAGTGAAGTGCACTCAGAGTGGACATGAAAACACTCTACTCCTGAGCAGCCATTGGTAGATCACCATCTGCCTGGCCAGGCCATATACCCCTGTAGCCAAGTATATGGGTCCTTACTCCAGGACCAAGGGCGTCCTTATCCCAGAACGAAGGGGCTCCTAGTTACAGGACCAGATTTGCCCTAGTAAGAGGGTCTATGCAACCACACGTGGCACCTCCTTTATGCTGCATGGAGGTGGCAAGTTTTCTTGATCAATGACCTAGATTACCTGACCTGACCTGAATTTTTGATTGCCGTTTGAGAACGTGTTGAAATATTCAGATTATGCTTCTATCTTAACAAAGTTCTAATCTCATTGTTTGTGTAGCCATCCCAATAATAATCTTACAAGATGTTGACTGGATAGCGGCACAATTGTTTGAGCATTATACATGTTAATACTGTACTACAGTATAGTCAGAACTAATAACATGTCGAGTAGGTAATAGTCATGGTCATAAACAAATAGTACCCATGTTAGTTTAGTTTAACATTTATTTTATTGAACATCGAAGTTCACCCATTTGGGCAACAAGCATAATGCTTAAGCACCCTTTTGGGGTACCCGTGTTAACGTTGTTGGCCTAATTAAGTTTATAATGATATTCCTAATTGCTTGAATATTCCTAATTTTTTTTCTGAATAAATATTCCTAATTTTTTTTCCTGAAAAAATATTCCTATTTTTTTGCTGGAAAAAATATTCTTAATTTTTTCAGAAAAATATTCCTAATTAGTTTGACAGCAAATTTTTTTAGGAATATTTTGTATGGCCCCAAAACACCACCGTAAAAAGGGGCCATCATAATGATTAAAAAAAGGGGTCATAAAAAATATTTGTCGTTAATTATTAACTACGAAAAATAATTGTTTTTAAAATGTCATGTATGGGAAACAATTAAAAATAATAAATAAAAATAAAATATAAAAAAAATTTCTGTAAAATTCAATATCTCGAGATTGTTATAAAACAATTATTTGGCTTTCAATTTGATATATTTTTACACTTCGGATAATTAAATTTACGAAACTTAGTAATTTGAAAATTTCACGTTTATATTTCACGCATAAATATTGACATTCATTAAAATCTCCTTCCAGGGATGAACTACACAGTACAGTAGGCATACAGTATGGATCAAATTTCATCAGGTCCACATCTTCCAGCGGTTTCGGTTTCCCACAACACATCACCGTTACGGTATTCTACTAGATTCCCGTCATCTAGAACCTTCATCTGGACTGAATCGTTTGCATCGCATCTTGGGACACCGTTGGCCCATTGAGCCGTTCCACCTCGGTAAACCACGACGTTGCAATCGCTTTGCAGCACGGTTTCGCTACCAGCGCCCTACAACGATATTATAGGGATAGTGTGGAAATTAAGCACTCAATCAAACACACCCATAGGCCTACAGAATGGAGGTGGTTGTGGGGTGTGGGTACTCCTAAAAAAGGTAGATTATTAAACGCTTGTTATTCCTTATAATTATGCAATTTTAATATCATATGACTAAATAATTATTTTAAAGTTTTTTTACATTTTTTACTGACCCCCAGCGTCCAGCAGAGAAATAAAACGCTTCTAGTAATACCACCCTAATATTTCAGCCTATTTGTGTCACTAATATGTTCGCCATGTTTGCATCAATTTAAATGTATAGCACAAAAAACTGCGCTCAATTTTTCACGTCAAATTATCTTAATTACTTCGTCTCCTTGCTCAAAAATAGTTTCAAAGATTCACTAATTTTGGTTTTGGTGATGATGGGTACTTAATTAGTTTAGTATTATTAATCGGTATTGGGAGCGGCTATTACTTAACAGGTATTGGTATTAGTCAGTTGTATTAGCTATGGGGTATTGGTATTAGCTATCATGTATTGGTATTAGCTATGGGGTATTGGTATTACCTATGAGGTATTGGTATTAGCTATCAGGTATTGGTATTAGCTATCAGGTATTGGTATTACCTATGAGGTATTGGTATTACCTATCAGGTATTGGTATTACCTATGAGGTATTGGTATTACCTATGAGGTATTGGTATTACCTATCAGGTATTGGTATTACCTATGAGGTATTGGTATTAGTTAGTGGTATTAGCTATCAGGTTTTGGTATTAGCTATGGGGTATTGGTATTAGTCAGTTGTATTAGCTATGGGGTATTGGTATTAGTTAGTGGTATTAGCTACAGGTATTATTGGTATTAGCTATCAGGTATTATTGGTATTAGCTATCAGGTATTATTGCTATTAGCTATCAGGTATTATTGGTATTAGCTATCATGTATTATTGGTATTAGCTATCAGGTATTATTGGTATTAGCTATCAGGTATTATTGGTATTAGCTATCAGGTATTGGTATTACCTATGAGGTATTGGTTTTAGCTATCAGGTATTGGTATTAGCTATGGGGTATTGGTATTAGTTAGTGGTATTAGCTATCAGGTATTATTGGTATTAGCTATCAGGTATTATTGGTATTAGCTATCAGGTATTATTGGTATTAGCTATCAGGTATTATTGGTATTAGCTCAGGTATTGGTATTACCTATGAGGTATTGGTATTAGCTATCAGGTATTGGTATTAGCTATCAGGTATTGGTATTACCTATGAGGTATTGGTATTAGCTATCAGGTATTGGTATTAGCTATTAGGTATTGGTATTAGCTATTAGATATTGGTATTAGTTAGTGGTATTAGATATGGGATATTGGTATTACTGTAGTTAGTGGTATTAGCTATCAGGTATTGGTATTAGCTATCAGGTATTGGTATTAGCTATCAGGTATTGGTATTAGCTATGGGGTATTGGTATTAGTCAGTTGTATTAGCTATGGGGTATTGGTATTAGTTAGTGGTATTAGATATCAGGTATTATTGGTATTAGCTATCAGGTATTGGTATTAGTTAGTGGTATTAGCTATCAGGTATTGGTATTAGCTATCAGGTTTTGGTATTAGCTATCAGGTATTGGTATTAGTTAGTGGTATTAGCTATCAGGTATTGGTATTAGCTATGGGGTATTGGTATTAGTCAGTTGTATTAGCTATGGGGTATTGGTATTAGTTAGTGGTATTAGATATCAGGTATTATTGGTATTAGCTATCAGGTATTGGTATTAGTTAGTGGTATTAGCTATCAGGTATTATTGGTATTAGCTATCAGGTATTATTGGTATTAGCTATCAGGTATTATTGGTATTAGCTATCAGGTATTATTGGTATTAGCTATCAGGTATTGGTATTACCTATGAGGTATTGGTATTAGCTATCAGGTATTATTGGTATTAGCTATCAGGTATTGGTATTACCTATGAGGTATTGGTATTAGCTATCAGGTATTTGTATTACCTATGAGGTATTAGTATTAGCTATCAGGTATTTGTATTAGCTATCAGGTATTGGTATTAGCTACCAGGTATTGGTATTAGCTATCAGGTATTGGTATTAGCTATTAGGTATTGGTATTAGTTAGTGGTATTAGATATGGGGTATTGGTATTAGTCAGTTGTATTAGCTATGGGGTATTGGTATTAGCTATCAGGTATTGGTATTAGCTATCAGGTATTGGTATTAGCTACCAGGTATTGGTATTAGCTATCAGGTATTGGTATTAGCTACCAGGTATTGGTATTAGCCATCAGGTATTGGTATTAGCTATCAGGTATTGGTATTAGCTACCAGGTATTGGTATTAGCTATCAGGTATTCGTATTAGCTATCAGGTATTCGTATTAGCTATCAGGTATTGGCCGAAATATCGAGGGTATCGCCTCTCTCGTAACGATGTTTCAGCAAAGAACTGGTCCTAATATTTTAGAATCATCGATTTAATGATTGCAATGGAAGTGGAAGGGCCGGAATTCTTCTCTTTAGTTTATCGATGACCCCAAAATCATTTTTCCAATTTGCGGCAGCTCAGACCTGTGCACAGTTCCACTTCACTCTTCCATATTAAAACAAGTTCATTTGTTTACAGACAACATGTCCTATATTTTACTATTTTATTATTACTCGATTTGAATGTTATTATAGATGTTAGATGTTATTAGTGAACTGGCTGTCAAATATTACGATTTTGTAAAAATTTCTAAAACTATTGTTCGATTGTCAGTATTCAATTGATTATGGGGAAGGATATTTAGGGGATATATTATTAAATTATTAATGTCATCAAAACAGTCACGTTGTGACAAATTTTATGCAGATTTTCATTGTTGGTATTACACAAGCTAGAATAATATTCTTAATATACTACTACTACTACTAGGATCGGCATGCAGCATTGCAGCTGCATTTTTAAGAATGCTGTGCCGGCTTGTCGACAAAATTGCGCCGCCACAACTCCCTATCACCCATGACATTTGCTAGATCATCCGCATCTTCAAGGCCAGTGTCCTTTAAGATGCGTCTCAAGAAAGTCATGGGCTGTCCACCATGCTTATTCACTCCATGAGGCTGCCAAAGTACAAGATTATGCACTGGCAGGCCCTCACGGCGAAAGTAATGTCCTGCAAAGCGGAGGCGATTTTGTTCTAGTGTCAAGCTTGGGGGAACCAATGAGACACCTACAATGTTATATAGAGTCTGGTTGGAGATGTGTGCATTGTACTTGACACAATGAACCCGGCGTAGCATTCTTGTGATTGTGCCATCCAGAGATTTGGTGTCCTCAGCAGTTAGAGCCCAGCATGGACTCCCATAGATGAGTACTGGAACTACTGCTGCTCTAAATAATCGGACCTTAAGTTTCCGATTAATTCTCGGTGACTTCCAAATCCTGGAAAGCCTATTCAAGGCTGCCCATGCCTTTCCCTTACGTATTCGAAGGTCCTCACCTGACTTCCGGATCCATGATCCCAGGTAACAGAAGTCGTCCACATGCTCAAGCATACCATCCTTTGAGCTTATGCTCATCCGATCAGAGACTTGCAGAGGACTTTCAAAGTTAACTGTCAAAATTTTAGTCTTTCTGGAGTTAATAAAATGACCAACACTAGAAGCAGCATGTTCTAATGAGCTGAGGAGCCGTTGGGCTCCCTCTAGTGATTCTGAGAGTACTCCTAAGTCATCAGCAAAGTCTAGATCAGTTAGGTACTTGGCAGGATTTCCTCGACTTCTGGAGCCAGTAGGTGGAATTATCATCACCCTATCATCATTATGATGATCTAAGGACATGCGTAGAACATAGTCAACCATAATTATGAACAAGAATGGTGCAAGTGTGTCTCCCTGGAGGACGCCCCATAACACTTCAAATGGTTCTGTGTCACCGTCAACAGTAGACACAAATGTTGCCGAACCATCATACTGATCGGATTGCTGCAATAATTTCATCAGGAATCCCATATAATGAAAGTATTCTGAACATACGTGAGCGAGAGACTGAATCAAAGGCCTTGAAGAAGTCAACAAAGATAACTGCCAGATGCCTGTCTTTCCTTTTTGATAACTCTTCAATTATCCTTCAATCCTTCTAAGTACCAAAATGGGCTCCATCGTCCCACGATTCTTAATATAGACTACCAAGGCACCAAGAAGGGCAGCCCAAAACATCAGTTGGAAGCAACACATGACAAACGCCGAGCTTTATGGTACAATACCACATATATCAACCACCTCTCTGTGAACGTAGATTAAGATTCAGTGGGCACTGCTGGAGACGAGTTGATACCAGATCTACTTTTTGGGCAACAAACACAATGAAAGGTATACTGAACTTAGTAGACAACTGACTTAGGAAATGAATTCACCGACCATGAAGCCCTTTGGCAATATCCTTTTGGATGGGTTGTTTGCTTTCTTATATTTCGATGGACATACTGACAGGCAGAAAAATGGACAGACATTAGACAGGACAAAATGCAGACTAAGTTCTATAACTTGGGAAATGAAATCACCGACCAGTAAATACTCTATAACGAAAAATGTAGTTTAATGGAATGCTTCCATTTACTTTGACTGACATATACTATTTTGAAGTTTGAGCAAAAAAATTATGAAATACTTTGTAATGTACCAATATTAATCAAATTGTATGCAAATTATAAAAATCACCTCTTTAACACCTGTCTGCCAGTTTATGAATTCGTTTTGACAAAGAAGTATGAGATTCCCATCCAGTTGTTGTTCCAACTTGTATTCACCATTTTCTGACACCAATGAATTGCCAATGTGTAGAGATTCTTCGCGATTGAGTACTTTGATAGAATCTGTGAGGAATAAAACTACAATATATATATATACTTTATTTATACCCTCTATATACTTTACTTAGACCCTATATACCATTTAATATTAACACTATAAGGTTTCAATGACTAACCCCTATAGATCGTATTTTCTTTGGACTATATATTTTGTAAATTACAATTATATCAATTAATTCTATTGTGCTATATCATATATATCTTAGTCAATAAATTACATACATACATACATATATATGTCCTTTATATGTCAAATGAGATCTTCATAAAACTTAACTGCTTGTTCTGGCTCTGAGGCATTGGTTGGACTGTAGCAACATATTCCTGTTGTCTTGGGATTCCCATCAAATAGAGTCTGAAGTCAAATTTGGATTAGCAGAATTTCTTCTCCAACAATTGATGCATTGGCAGAATTTCTTTCTGCTGAGCTTGTTATAAACGTCCATCCATTCACAATGTTATTGTACTTGATTGCAGTGTTTTCATGACAAATCCGACGTTCTTGGATACAGATGATGTCAATGTTATATTTATATTCCATCGCCAGAGATACCATGCCACCCGGTTTGCTCTGAGCTTTCAGTGTGCATGAGTTCATTGTTGCAATCATTAGTGTATTTTTTAGGTCATATACAATTATAATAATTACCGGTACAATCTGTTTGCTGTGTCCAGTACATAACATATATCAGCCATCAGTGCAATCATTAAATTTACTTGATTCGACATCATTTTACATCACCATGAAGATGATTAAAACAATATTAATACACCTAAAAATGTAAATAGGTATTGCAGTATCATACTGCAATACCTATTTACATTGTTAGGTGTATTAATATTGTTAATGTTAAGGAGCAAGGCATAATGCCTTGCACTGTTATATTGATTGTACTATTCGTAGGACAACCGGTACTGAAGACTCTGGCACTGACTACACATAATCACATATTTCGTTGCATTACACCTATAGAATATCATCTTAGAGCATCATTACCTTTTTCATACATATATTGCCATAATAGTTTGTATAACACCTGAAAGCTGAAACAATGTAACAAAATCATGCATGCCGATAACATTATGAAAATGGGACCATTCTGCGTTTAAATAAGCTCGCTTACTGATGTAAATCTCTTTGTGCTCACTAGGTACAGTACATAAATAAGTAAATACACTGAGATCATAGTATGCTGTAAATTGTTAATTGTCATATGATTTATTTTTTATCTCTAATGTTTATTACTCATTTGCACCAGGTTGTACTGTATTAATACTGTAGATTCACTTGCCTCTACATGTGTTGTCGTATGTACTCAGAGTGTACCCTTCCGAGCATCCAGTACAGTTAGTTAGCTTTCCTCTTTTAATCTGACAGTCGTATTCTATACCAGTTCGAGGGCAGACTTTGCAGGGGTCTTCTAGTGGACCTGTAAATAAATATATTTATCTCATTGTTAAACTGTCACATATACATGTGGCTCAGTAATAATGTTCTTCTCTTTTGTAAGTGTATTCAATTCCACTTCATTACCCACCAGAAAATGGGACCAGTGGCATTTTAGCAATATGTTGGGGATACGAGATTACCAATATTAATCTCGTATCATAACCAACATATGGGGGGGGGGGGGGACACAAGCGTCAAAGCCACAGAGAAAGGTGAGAGGTCAAACCACCTCGGAGGGAATACAGCTAGTAGAGGCTAGCAGCGGGGGGAAACACTCACAGGGAGTGCCAAAGTGACAATTAGTATATTAGCCAATAGTGGGGAGGGAAGCACGTGGTAAGGAACAGGAAAGCATCCATTGGGTAGAGGGCCAAAGTAGAGTAGGAGGTAAAATCAATATTCAATGCGTGATTAATCATATATTATCTTACATTACTGGTTTACTGGTCAGTTGTGTTATTCAGTTCAGTCAGTGCAGACCGGTCATAGTTAATGACTGCCACCGCCATACCGGTAACAATTAACTTGTATTTTCTGCTTATTATCTACTGGCGTGTTATTATCGTCCATATTAATCAATATCGAGAGACAACAGAAACTCTTACTGTTTTTCCCCAACGGCCTCGGCCAAAGCTACTAGCACGATCCCCCAGCAGAACGGTGACACGTACATTTCTAACCCGGTCGGGATCTCTGATCCCGTCACATCTTTAACCCTATTACCACTGGGGGGGGCCGAATCGGCCCCTTCCTAGTTTTTAGTTGCTGTAACTATGCAACCACATTACGTACCGGCCCAATTTTTTGTGAGAATTAGCCAAATTTAATGCCGCATCTTTTGCAAAAAACGCCGTTGCAATTGGATTTCTACTTTTCGATGTGGGTGCCACCTCAAAATTTGGTCTCCAGCACCAAATTTTTTGAAATTTTCGAATTTTACAAAGTCATTCGTGATTTAGTAATTATTTATGTTTGGGCTATTTTTATTTATTTTTATTGGTTTGGATCACTCTAATGCTCTATACAAGTATGTAAGTGTAGTGGTACGTCATTTTTGGAGCACCAAAATTAGGGCGTGGCACTTCAAATTTTGAAAAATACGAGATTCGGAAAATACACTAAAGTTTTGATTTGCAAAGCATTTTTATAGGTTTTCTGGAGCGCTGAATCGATTGAAAGTAATATAGAAGCCTGAAGACTTAGTGGTTCGCCATTTTTGGTGCACCAAAATTAGGGCGTGGCACTTCAAATTTTCAAAATTACTTTATTCGGAAAAAACACTAAAGTTTTGATTTCAAAAAATGGCTAACTTCTAAGTCTTCAGGCTTCTATATTACTTTCAATCGATTCAGCGGTCTGGAAAACCTATATAAATTCGTTAAAATTTCAATTTTGGTTTATTTTCCGAATCTCGTATTTTTCAAAATTTGAAGTGCCACGCCCTAATTTTGGTGCACCAAAAATGGCGAACCACTCAGTCTTCAGGCTTCTATATTACTTTCAATCGATTCAGCGGCCCAGAAAACCCATAAAGATGCGTTGAAATAAAAAAATTAGGGGCATTTTCTGAATATCTAATTTTTCAAAATTTGAAGTGCCACGCCCACTTCTTAGGTGCACGAAAAATAGCATCCACTTCAATTTTTGGAAGTGGAATATAATCACATTCGATTCAGCGTCTTGAAAAACCTACTAAATCTAGCCAACACTGCCACACTATTAGTTTTTAGAAAACGAAAAATTTTGTAATTTTGTCCTGGGACTACTTTTATTTTTCATCAAAATTATGAGACCCTGCTTATGTAATTTTAACTTTTTAAGATTTGGTAGTGTTCATCTATAGTTGTTTCACCAACAGCCCAAATTTTGTAGGATTTCATTAGACGACTACAAAAATACAGTGGGTGGGCCGAATCGGCCCCCCCCCCCAGTGGTGCTAATGGTCAAAACACCCCAGTGGTAATAGGGTTAAGTAGGAGTCCAAACTACAACTGAAAATTAAATTTTCACATGAGATTTCATATGTTAAGGGGGGGGGGGGGGGGGGGGGATTAACTGATAACGACCACAGAGTGGTCTCTAATATAATATCATAGATATAAACATGTAAACATAAACGTACGTAGTGCGAGTACCGGTAAGCCGTGTAAATACACTGATATACATTTTAGTATATCTACTGTAGAGTGTAGGTGTGGGGGGGGGGGGGGGGGTAGCCTAAAAGTTAGGTTAGTGCCACCTCACGGTCATACCCTATATGTATATGGTTGTTACTGTACAATATATCATTATTTAAGAGATTTCTTTATGAACAAGTTTTTAGTTCTTTTGTTACATTCCAGACGGTTAGCAATGGTAATGAATAAAGCATTGTGTAAAATTCAGTTGAACTGAAGGTGCATTGTAGACAGTGGAGGTAGCCAATAGGGCCACCGAGCAACGGATGTAGCCAATAGGGCCACCGAGCAACGGAGGTAGCCAATAGGGCCACCAAGCAACGGAGGTAGCCAATAGGGCCATCGAGCAATGGGGGTAGCCAATAGGGCCACTGAGCAACGGAGGTAGCCAATAGGGCCATCGAGCAATTGAGGTAGCCAATAGGGCCACCGAGCAACGGAGGTAGCCAATAGGGCCATCGAGCAATGGAGGTAGCCAATAGCGCCACCGAACAACGGAGGTAGCCAATAGGGCCACCGAGCAACGGAGGTAGCCAATAGCGCCACCGAGCAACGGAGGTAGCCAATAGGGCCACCGAGCAACGGAGTTAGCCAATAGGGCCACCGAGCAATGGAGGTAGCCAATAGGGCCACAGAGCAACAGAGGTAGCCAATAGGGCCACAGAGCAACGGAGGTAGCCAATAGGGCCACAGAGCAATGGAGGTAGCCAATAGGGCCATCGAGCAATGGAGGTAGCCAATAGGGCCATCGAGCAACGGAGGTAGCCAATAGGGCCACAGAGCAACGGAGGTAGCCAATAGGGCCACAGAGCAATGGAGGTAGCCAATAGGGCCATCGAGCAATGGAGGTAGCCAATAGGGCCACCGAGCAACGGAGGTGGTAGCCAATAGGACCACCGAGCAACGGAGGTAGCCAATAGGGCCACAGAGCAACGGAGGTAGCCAATAGGGCCACAGAGCAACGGAGGTAGCCAATAGGGCCATCGAGCAATGGAGGTAGCCAATAGGGCCACGGAGCAACGGAGGTAGCCAATAGGGCCATCGAACAACGGAGGTAGCCAATAGGGCCACCGAGCAACGGAGGTAGCCAATAGGGCCATCGAACAATGGAGGTAGCCTATAGGGCCATCGAACAACGGAGGTAGCCAATAGGGCCACCGAGCAACGGAGGTAGCCAATAGGGCCATCGAACAATGGAGGTAGCCAATAGGGCCACCGAGCAACGGAGGTAGCCAATAGGGCCATCGAGCAACGGAGGTAGCCAATAGGGCCATCGAGCAACGGTATTTAGGACATTGACATGTAACACAGCATATTTTAGATTTTTACAATTATGATTTAACTATATTTATATTAATTTAGATTTATAATAATGATTTACTGGTTGGTCTTACCGATAATTCATTTTTATCATTTACTTACTGTTAAATTAAACAAATAATTAATGTATGATAATTTATGGGGAAGAAAATGCCTGATGGTGTGAGAATGGAATAGTACATATACTTTGTTTACAGAAAGTACGATTCATGTGTAGGTATTACCCCACTCTACTAAGGAGTACTGTAAGAAGTACTGTATTAAGGTTAAATATGAATGTCATATTATTGACAATCCACAAGCCTATACGCCTATGTAAGCCTTCTTTACTTTGTACTTTTTTTTTAACGGATACTCAATATATTTATTAATAGCGATACTGATAATTAACTATATAGTAACACAATCAGAATATCTGACTGTCTTCAATTATCGAAAAACATTATAAAGCAACTGCGCGGAGTTTTCCAAGGAGATTGTCTCAGCCCCATCCGTATTTATTATATTTAGAGCAGATATCTCACTTCTTTACTTTGTGTCCTACACTATAATAACCATCACCATTCGCTTTATTTATCAATGCTAAGCAGTTGGAAGGTCAGCACCTTCCACTCCAGCCTTATCTTCCACTCCAATGTTCCTCCATTGTGTCCGGGATGAGCGAAAACAGGCACATGTTGCGCGCAACACAGCAAACACAGCAAACGATAGACGTGCTTGCACCCATCCCATAACTCGGGAGTAAGGCTAACCCCACTTCTCAGCGAGGATCTCGGCAAGTCGAGCCTGGGTCCTCACGTATTCTGGCGCGAGTACCCCATCCTCGCTGACTACCAGAGGGGTGAAGGGTCTGACGAAGGGAGCATGCCTCCGAATACTTGGCCTTCTTCTGTGTCTCAGCATCGCTCAGCACAGCTAGCTGTGGTGCTCTGTATGCGGCTCATATGAGGGGGCATCAGAGTCAACGACTCGGACGTCAAAGAATGCCCTCCTCTGAGGCTGCCAATAGCCATGGACACTGAGACCAGCACGAAGATCTGGTGCACCTTCACCCGTCTCTCGAATTACAGGCTCGCGTGAGAGATGCATGAACCTGAGAATGCAAGACTGAACAGGTCTCCCTGAGCATCTCGCACCTCATTGTGCTACAAAGTGAGCAGTCCATCTTTCTTACAATCCAGTCCGTGGGTAGTAGTGAAGTTTGGCCTACATCCATCACATGTTGATGGAGCGTTAACTAAGTGGTGTCCATAATGGAGAGCCAGTCCATCCCGAAATTCGTTGGCCGAAAGGTAGAAGTGATGATGGGTGATGGGAGGGACGTTTAGCCAACCCGAGGTCTTTTAGTCACCGATTTTTCGATGGTACGCACTCCAGTTGGTGGTAGAACCTCCCCAATCGTAACCATCACGTTTTCGGCTGTGGTCTTCTTCTCCTGGCGTAAGTGATAGCGTGCCGTGTTAAGCTTAGTTGTATGTTCAGCTAACACGAATGGAGCCTCACCGTTGATAGCATCTACAGCAACAGCGGTACTCTCCCTTGATGCCCTGTAAGACTGTCCTGCTGTGATATTTGGTGTGCGGATTGCCAATCCTCCATCACGAATGAATGGGAAGAGAAAATAACTCTCTTTCTCCGGCTGTTAAAGACCCACCAAGAACCGCAGAAATGAACTTCTCCGATAGAGACTCTTCTATAGGTGCATATATGTCAGGAAATTTATTATCTAATCATATATTATCCGTGGTAACAGTTAAATAGAAAATGTGAGCAGCGGGGCCAAAATACGCGAGCATGCCACAATGCAGTTTCGCGACTCACTGAGTTGAATGCATTTCTCGCATCAATTAGTAAGACACCCCATCCATTTCCTGAGTGTTTCTCCCAAAGGTCACGAACCGCATGGACGGCAGCCTCAATACCAGCTGGCATGCCACTGCACAACTGATCAGTTCCTAGTAGATCTAAAATATCTGATCGAGTAACCTCAGCCATGCACTAGGCCTATGCTCCATGCAAGGCAGCAGGCTTGCTTTACTTTGTACTGGTTGCATGTTCATTGTCATAATTAAATTTGAAGTTTGACAAAGGACATGGAGCCCATTTTGGCACTTAGAAGGATAATTGAAGAGTTATCAAAAAAGAAAGACAGGCATCTGGCTGTTATCTTTGTTGACTTCTTCAAGGCCTTTGATTCAGTCTCTCGCTCACGTATGTTCAGCATACTTTCATTATATGGGATTCCTGATGAAATTATTGCAGCAATCAGATCAGTATACGATGGTTCGACAACATTTGTGTCTACTGTTGATGGTGACACAGAACCATTTGAAGTGTTATGGGGCGTCCTCCAAGGAGACACACTTGCACCATTCTTGTTCATTATTGTGGTTGACTATGTTCTACGCATTTCCTTAGATTATTATAATGATGATGGGGTGATGATAACTCCACTTACTGGCTCCAGAAGTCGAGGAAATCCTGCCAAGTACCTAACTGATCTAGACTTTGCTGATGACTTGTACTCTCAGATGAGTACTCTCAGAATCATTAGAGGGAGCCCAACGGCTCCTCAGCTCATTAGAACATGCTGCTTCTAGTGTTGGTCTTTATATTAACTCCAGAAAGACCAAAATTCTGACAGTTAACTTTGAAAGTCCTCAGCAAGTCTCTGATCGGATGAGCATAAGCTCAAAGGATGGTATGCTTGAGCATGTGGACGACTTCTGTTACCTGGGATCATGGATCCGGAAGTCAGGTGAGGACCTTCGAATACGTAAGGGAAAGGCATGGGCAGCCTTGAATAGGCTTTCCAGGATTTGGAAGTCACCGAGAATTAATCGGAAACTTAAGGTCCGATTATTTAGAGCAGCAGTAGTTCCAGTACTCCTCTACGGGAGTCCATGCTGGGCTCTAACTGCTGAGGACACCAAATCTCTGGATGGCACATTCACAAGAATGCTACGCCGGGTTCATTGTGTCAAGTACAATGCACACATCTCCAACCAGACACTATATAACATTGGAGGTGTCTCATTGGTTCCCCCAAGCTTGACACTAGAACAAAATCGCCTCCGCTTTGCAGGACATTGCTTTCGCCGTGAGGACCAGCCAGTGCATAATCTTGTACTTTGGCAGCCTCATGGATTGAATAAGCATGATGGACAGCCCATGACTTTCGTGAGGCGCCTCCTAAAGGACACTGGCCTTGAAGATGTGGATGATCTAGCAAATGTCATGGGTGATAGGGAGTTGTGGCGGCGCAATTTTGTTGATAAGCCGGCATAGCATTCTTGATGCGCGCTGCATTACGCCTGCAATTGTGGATTGCATGGTGGTGACAAAATGTTTTTGTTAAGCCAGCATCTCAATGACCAGTTTCAATGCAGCAAGCCGATTGTAGTAGTACTTTCATTTACTCTATGATAAAGAGAATGTGTGTGGTAGCCTGGAATGTTGGCTTTCCTTTTTGGAAGATTATCCCTTAAATGCTACTTACTACCAGGTAGGTGAAATTTATGTGCAGCGTTTCAAGAAAAGTTGAAACGAAATAAGTACTTTTTCCTGTAATTTAGATGTATTGTGGAAAGAGAATCGGGGCATGATTCATTGTACACCCGAAAGGCTGGTTAGCCATGTGCTCCACTGGTAAAGTCATATGTCATAAGTCGTATATCATACAGTATAAGTCAAAGTAAATTATGGAACACATTGGTTTCAAAGGGAGAGTCATTCCACATGTCATAAGTACTTTGTTACGACTCATGAGTCGAAAGATAATTGCCATGAGATACTGTACAAAGGTAGGTTTTGTCGATGTCCATTTGTAAAAAGTAACTAAAGCAAAAGTTAAATGTTACGTTAGTGAAATAATTGAGGAATAGTAGGCCTAGACATCAAATATAAGTTGTGCCTGAAAACTGTTGAGTTACGTAAACAAAAACACAAAAAACAGAAGCTCACATATATACTGTACGCAGTAGGCTATATCTTCCAAAACAGAAGCTCACATATACTGTACACAGTAGGCTATATCTTCCAAAACAGAAGCTCACATAGTCTGTACGCAGTAGGCTATATCTTCCAAAACAGAAGCTCACATAGTCTGTACGCAGTAGGCTATATCTTCCAAAACAGAAGCTCACATAGTCTGTACGCAGTAGGCTATATCTTCCAAAACAGAAGCTCACATAGTCTGTACGCAGTAGGCTATATCTTCCAAAACAGAAGCTCACATAGTCTGTACACAGTAGGCTATATCTTCCAAAACAGAAGCTCACATATACTGTACACAGTAGGCTATATCTTCCAAAACAGAAGCTCACGCATTGATGCAGATGCTTGGAGACGCCTGTTGACAGCTTTTGGTAGATCGTCATGTGATCTGCGGAAAGCAGTTGCTGGACTGGCAAAACGTCTGGCAATAGAGTATATTCATCCCAAAGCTACAGCTGCTTTTAATGCAAATCGTTTAATTCCTCTCGACAACTATAATGGAGTGAGACCGAGTGGGATAGGAGAGGTGCTCAGAAGGATTACAGGTAAGACAATAATGCTTTGTTTGTGTAAGAGCTGATTTGGAAGAGCTTGGCGGAAATACCCAATTGTGTTTTGGACAAACTGCTGGAATAGAGCACGGCATACATTCACTGAGGGCTTCTTTTGAAACTGATGACTGTGAAGGTATCCTTCTCATTGATGGATCAGATGCTTTCAATGCTTTGAATAGACTATTGGCTCTACGAAATGCACACGTTATATGCCCATCCCTAGCTATTGCTCTTACCAATACTTACAGAGAAACAGTCCCACTTTTTGTGGACAACGAGATTGTTTGGTCTCACGAAGTAACAACCCAAAGAGACCCCTTTTCTATGGCAATGTATGCTATAGGTACACTTCCCATGGTTAAGAAGTTAGGGGAATCAATTCACTTAAGTGAGGAGAGAGGTGTTGAGACAGGTGCATCATGTATGTTACCTCAACCTATATCGACCTGGATCCCAATACAACCTAACGGGACTGATAGTGACTCTGATGGTGGCAGGACTTAGACAGTCTCAAACATAAATCCCTGCAACAACGCTGATTCTCCTCACTATATAGACACTGTTCATCCAATTTCAATAGAAAGTCAAATTTCAAATGAATTAGAAAATTAGTAAATACCCTCGAACCTCGGATGGGATAGTCTCCGACAAAATGCCTGGCAACGCAGATTCCCAACAACCTGTAGTTACTAACTTTCCCATCTCTTCTGCAAGCTTAGTAAACACACTGCCTGCTCAAGTTCAATGCAATGCTAGCACTTTTCAAGATGATGCCAACTCATACAATCCCTCTGATGACGGGCCAGAGGGGAAAGGGAAATCATAAAGGGAAAGTTCAAAGAGGAAGTGCTTAAAATTTTTGAAGGAACTGGAGTTGATGTAGTTGAGGGATATAGGGTTTTGGGCTCGGTAATTGGAAGTGAGCAAGTCTGCAAGGAGCTTGTGAAGGAGAAATTCCAATCTCTGTCGGATCAACTATCCTGCCTATCCAATTTTGCAACAGCTGCACCACATCCAACCTACAGCTGCTATGTATTCGGTTTCCAACATAAATTAAATTCCCTTGCAAGAACAACGCCTAGTTTCTCTGATGCTCTTGGAGTCTATGAAAACAGGATCACAAATGAGTTTCTCCCTGCACTAACTGGTAGAAATCCACCAGGGGAGCTCGAAAGGGAGCTCTTGGCCATGCCTACACGTGAAGGTGGTCTGGCTTGAAGGATTCTTCAACCTAAGGACTTTTCTCAATGTTACACAAACTCTATCCAGATCTGTACACCATTAGAATCTCCAGAACCTGGCACACAAATTGAACAGAGGAAAATTATTTCCCAAATTAAGACAAATGAGAAATGTATGGTTAAGGAAAAGTATGAGAACCTGCACGTCTTAGTGGAAATGAACAGTACCACCGAAATCTGGCAAAAGAGAAAGGGGCTTCAGCCTGGCTTAATGTCCTACCCATATCAAAGAATGGGCTATCCCTACATAAATCCGCTTTCCAGGATGCCCTTTCCTTGAGATATGGATGGACTCCAGCAAAGCTTCCTGCTACTTACTTGTGTATGTGGTGTGACATTTACAGTCTCACATTCTCTACACTGCCCCACAGGTGGTTTTCCGAACCTAAGACATAACGAGGTCCGCAATCTTCTAGCAGAAATCCTCTCCGAGGTTGCAAACGATGTTGAGATAGAGCCACATTTACAGAATGTGGAGAAGGAACAGTTCTGCCTGCAGAGCACTACCAGAGACCCTGAGGTCCGGCTAGATGTTGTGGCTTCGGGTATATCGGGAGGTTCTTTTGAACGAATTTTTATAGACGTAAAAGTCTTCAACCCCCATTGCTCATCCAACCCAAGGACAATAAACTCCGCCTACAAAAAGCATGAAAATGAAAAGAGGCGAAAATACGAAGAACATATAAACATTATAGAACATGCAGGTTTCTGTCCATTTATAGCCTCTGCGAGTGGAGGCCTCAGTAGGTCAGCCCACGCTTTAACCAACCGTATGTCTCTGCTTCTTTCGGCTAAGCGTAACTCACCATATTCAACAACAGTTGCTCTTATTCGAGTAAAGCTATCTTTCGCACTACTGCGATCTTAAGTGATGTGTCTGCGAGGTTCTCGGAGTCACAGACGAGGTAAGCCCACTCAGTCTATTGCTGAGACGGGTTTCCAAACACTTTCTGCTAGTGCTGGGTACTAATCCAATTGTTTTCAATATTTTGAGCTGCTGTGTGTGTATGCATTCTCGTTTGCGGTTTTTTCAGGATTTATTATAGTTATTTTATCATCTGTTTTAATACAAGGACATGTCAAATATTTAGATACCCTTGGGTAATATTACCTATTTTATCGGTTTATGGTTAATATTACATATTTTATCGGTTTTTTGTGTCGCTATTTTATGTCGTGTGCGATTTATTTGTGTTTGTGTATATATTTGTAATTGTTATCGTCTCTCCCCATGACTCGCAGTTATAGAGCACGCCATTAAGTAAACATGAATCGAAAAAAAAAAAAAAAATTAGTGGTGGTAAAAAACCTTACCGTATGTAATGACCTTACCTTACCTTACAAAGTATGTAAAAAACTAAAAAGTAACTGGACCTAGACGGTTGCATTATATTATTATTTTTTATTATTATTATTATATTAGAATATTTTATTCCAAATTTGTAACATTACTCAACGCCGTTAGTATTAACAGCGAGTTGTTATTTAGCACTTTATAACTTTAGAGGACATTACAGTATTGTAATGGCCTGTACATTTAGTATTGTATTGGTATATTATTATTTATGTAATGTCCCGACAACATGACCGTAAAGTCAGGACGTCATGGTTACCAGTTACCACATAAACAATAGTTGGAATTTATTATTAATTGCCTGATAGCCAGATAGGCCTAATGCATTACCTACCGGTAGCTAATAATAACAAGTAGCTATAAACTAATAACATAGCTCCAAACGAACCATAAATATAAGCTAACTTTTTTATAACATACTTTATGTCATTTTTACTTTATGTCATACAGCAACTAATTTAATTTGTGCAGTTTCTATCACTTATAATATATATACAATCATTTCGTAATGTAACAATTTTGGAATCGGAATAAAACTATATACATACTTGTTGCAAAGTACTTTACAGTGTTGTGATCCTCGTGGATTTATTTTCACTAACGCACTACCTTCGTTCGTGTAACAAAGTACTCGCATCATCACACTGTAAAGGGCTACTTTACACAGAAGAATGTAAATAGTTATTATTCAAAAATTGTAACATTACTCAATGAGGTTAGTACTAAAAGCGAGTTGTTATTTAGCACTTTACTATACTTTAGAAGACATTACAGCATTGTATTGGCGTGTACATTTAATATTGTATTGGTGTATTACTATTTATGTAATATGTTCCGACGTCGGCGAGACCGTAAAGTCATGCCGTCATGGCATGGTTACCGAATAAACAATAATTGGAATTTATTATTAATTGCCTGACTGCATTGTCTCATTGGTTCCCCCAAGCTTGACACTAGAACAAAATCGCCTCCGCTTTGCAGGACATTGCTTTCGCCGTGAGGACCAGCCAGTGCATAATCTTGTAATTTGGCAGCCTCATGGAGTGAATAAGCATGGTGGACAGCCCATGACTTTCTTGAGACGCATCTTAAAGGACACTGGCCTTGAAGATGCGGATGATCTAGCAAATGTCATGGGTGATAGGGAGTTGTGGCGGTGCAATTTTGTCGATAAGCCGGCACAGCATTCTTAAAAATGCAGCTGCAATGCAGCATGCCGATCCTAGTTAGCCTGACTGCATTACCTACCGGTAGTTATTAATAACCAGTAGCTATAAACTATTAACATGGCTCCAAACGCCACCATAAATATAAGCTAACCTTTTTATAACATGATTTATGTCATTTTACAATTATTTATACAGCAACTAATTTAATTTGAGCAGTTTCTATCACTTATAATATATATACTGTAGCGGCTATACAAAGGTCATCTGAAGGAGGCAAACTACAGTATGATAGTTATCGGCTACCAGTCAGACTGCTAGATTGACTCACAAGGACTGCACACTGAGTACATACAGTACCGGTGCAGTTATTCTTCTGCTATTAGAAGTACTGTATTATTATTATACGTGGAGATATTCTCCACTGAGTATACACCACAATAAAATAATTTCGTAATGTTACAATTTTGGATTAAAACTACATACATATTGTTGCAAAGTACTTTACAGTGTTCTGATCCTCGTGGCTTTATTGTCACTTACTCACTACGTTCGTTCGTGTAACAAATCACTCGGATCATCACACTGTAAAGTGCTACTTTACACACAAGTTTGTCAATAGTTAATAATTATTTTTAATATAACACAAAATACAGAAATTCAACTGGAAGCGATTCACAAATATACAAACAGCAGAAATTTCTAGCAAAAATAATTAAAGATCGCATATTATTTAATTTAATTTAACAACAAGGAAATCAATAAACTCATGTTATTGTTACATGTTAAACTCATAGAGTAATATATTAAATATTTTAGGCGTGGAGGCGACCCAATTTGTAAGAAATATAAAACTTACCTTATGCCGATAGTATTGATACTGAAATATTAATTTATGATGTCAACACCTCAACGAAATTATTTAGCTAATTATTCTAAAGAATCATCATTAAATACTCGGCCAAACATTTTGTAAGGTAAACATAAGCAAGCTGGCTTATCAGTCTGGCTCATTATAATGCTGCATGTGAGTGGTTGACAGGTTGATTTGGCAGGTGGTTCGACTGGTTCTTCCCAGCTAGGCAATAGCAAGCAAGCAACGGATAGAGGGAGCTGGAAGTATAGAATGGCGGGGTATTTTAATAACTTTTAATTTCCTTCCGATTCCTCGGGGGTTTATCATTGTCGTCATCATGGTACGGGTCGTCTGGATCGTTTGGCGGCACCTCAGGAC
>JAUCBJ010006772.1:0-34683 GCA_032718475.1 Nemertoderma westbladi | reverse complement strand
CCGGATCGGGGTGCAGTCCGAAACGGGCCTCCGAGACACACTTGAGGTTGGTGCTTTGCTGCTTTGAGGTATGCGGAGGTAACCAGAGTTATAAGAAAAGGAGCAGATAATAGTTTGTAGGTGATTAATTGTAATAATGGCCGTTAGTAACTGCACAACGCAACTGTAGTGGTGCTGGTTACTCGTCCTTGGAGGTTAACGGGAGCTTAATGACTGACTGGTAATAAATATTTGAGTTCGGTCCGTATTGAATGTCTGCTGGCTACCTACCGATACAACACTATCAGGCGTAAATGTGTACTGCACCTTGATATGCTGAGGTGTGCATCTGAGGTTAGTACAGTAGCCACATAGGATTATATCAGATATGTGTCAGCTGGTTTTGGTTTGTGGCTTGTCATTGGCTCTCCACTGTTGGAACCTCTAAGGATGAGTAATTGGCAAGGCAATAATGTTAGCACCTTATTATAATAATAATGCGATCCCTACAGTACACCCTGTGGGTTAACAGCCAGTATGGGTATCGCTAAATTGGTTTTTTGGTACCACGTGTTACTATTATTGGAGTGGCTCTTTAATGGGAGTCATATTGGCACTCATATATTGAGTGGTAATTTGGATGGGACGAAGTGATAGCGGACGGGACGACCTGGATCCGTTAACACTCCCCCCATGTCATCACCCATGCTGATGGGGATGATATCTAAACTTAACATCCAGTCTCTTTGTCCGCTTTTGAGTGATATTCCGGATTTGAATCCGGAATCTCAGTATTAGACGCGATCACAATATTTTCCTGTTTTCACGTTTTGACAAAAAAAATGTATGGAGTTGGTGAGTTCAATTTATTGAGCTCCCTATCCCGGATTACTTGAGTAATCCATCCTATGTATGAAGCCCATTGCTTGCATATCATAGGTGTGGACGGTGCCTTCGTGTCTTTGAAGACATGTTAGGTTCCTTAGTGGGTGTGGTGTACCCTACCTGTATTTTGGTGGATGTCATAAATCCACTGATGTACTCTAAACTTGAGTTAAAGCACTCTCAACACACTAATTTTGTATTTAACACATATTAGTTTGTCCGCTCCGATGTCCATATCTGCACATGTCTGGAATTCACACACATTTCGCGGGTTGGATATTACATCGATCCTCTCACTCACTGAGTAGAAATTACATTATGTATGTTTCTACACGATGTCGGGAAGGTAATTATTTGAGTATGTTACCTTTCCTATGTGCTTACACTGATTACGCTAAGTATGTCAGTTTTCACACATTTTTGCACATTCACAAATTATTTATATCTGATATAAATTATTTTGTCTATCCGATGCCACACAAATTGTCTTAACAACCTTTGTGTTGAAGCATCAAGTTGATACTTATTCACTATCTACTTATTCACAACTTCCCATTAGGGTAGTATCTCATAATGAGATATTACTCGCCCATTCCATTTAAATGTTTCTGGGGAGTAATGTTATTTTTTATTTTTTTTATTTATTTATTTATTTATTTTTTTTTTTGTAATTCACGCACGCATACATTTCACACGCACACACTTGCACACGGAGAAGTGATTTATATATTACTATGAGTTGTGTCAATGCTCGAGTTCGAGTATGATTGTCCGTCACTATCGAGCTGTACTCGTACTCGTCTAATCGTTAGTTAATATCAGTCGTTCAGTGGGTGGCCAGTCCAATGAAACTGAACATTGCTGTCGATTTATTTTAACTCTCAACTGTTTTGCTGTCGTCAAATCTCCTGTCTGATTTGTGAATTTTATTGGTGATGTAGATTTCGTAAATTTACTATAATTGTTACTCTAACTCCTACAAGTTATTTCTGACATGTGTAATAATTTTATAGCTATAACGCTATAACTTACTAAGTTACCTATTTTTAATAAATTACATAAAACCTAATTTAGTAATTACGTTACTTACCAAATAAAGTTACTTTTTGTGTACTTTATACTTTTTTTTATTATAATATCGTACATACATGAAAATATAACTGTTTCAATTTTTTACTTTCTTTCAGTTTTAACATATATATGTTTTTCTATGTAGACCTCGCTACTGTATTTCGGTTTCCTACCTGCCTACAGTATGATATGTAGTCTCACAACAGTGTCGTATTTTCTACTGTACATAATTTTCTTTATTTATTTATTATATATATATATTTTTTTTTTTTATTATGTTTTGTACAGGGTGTTGTGCCCATTATATTTGAATACAACAGGGTGGAATCTACGAGAATTTATTTTTCTTACTCTCGTAAATGCAACTCCCGCCCCCCCAGACCTACACTACTAGGTCTCGAGATTGAGGGTGTTTCCTTCCAGTAAGCAACAGTTGCTTACTGGGCGTCTGTAAGTTTTCTTGCTATCACCACCCAGGGTGACCTCAACCGTTCTGACTTTGCCGTCGGTCCCGGGATGGCATTTAACTATGCGTGCCATCCGCCAGTCGTCCTTCACCATTGCGTTGTCGGTAACTAATACCAGATCGCCTGGCTGAAGGTTTCGCTGTTGTTTACCCCACTTCTGTCGCTTGTGGAGTGTTGGGATGTATTCATCTGTCCACCGCTTCCAATACTCATCAGACAATACCTGTACTATTCGCCATGACTGTTTAGAGTACAAGTCCGATTTGTCCCACGAACCCCGGTTCATTAACTGGGCTGGTCTTCTGAGTAATAAGTGAGAGGGGGTTAGTATCTCTAACGATGTTGGATCATCTTGAAGAGGGCACAAGGGCCTACTATTCATGGCTCCTTGTGCTTCTGCTAGGACTGTTCTTAGGACGTCTTCGGTGACTATATGTTTCCTAAGTAGAGCAGTCATGAGTCTCTTTGTAATACCAATAAGTCTTTCAACAAACCCTAGGGTGTGAGGGGCATATGGTGTTCTCTTCTCCCACACAATGCCATCACTTCTCATGGCATTCATGACTTCCTTTGATTGGAAGGTACATCCTGCCTCTCGAAGCTGTTTTTCTGCCCCTATGAAATTTGTGCCATTATCCGAGTACAGCTTCTTTATAGAACCATGTTGGTTGATGAATCTGCGGAGTGCATTTATGAATGCGCTCGCAGATGCATCTACCGCTAGTTCTAGCGCTATTGCTCGTGAGGTGAGGCATACAAATATTATGCCATAGCGGTTCTCATGGTGGCGTTTGACTTTTATGGTGAGTGGGCCGAACATGTCAGTACCGGTGTATGAGAATGGTGGTTCATACCCTAGGGTTCTTTCCTTGGGTAGGGATGCCATCAATTGGCTTTCCCTCTTCCTCTTTTGCTTGCGGCATGTTTGGCAGGTCCCCACCATAGATTTTATTTTCTTGCGTACGGCTGGTATCCAGAATGCACGACGCACCGATGTTAATGTCATATCAGTGCCCCCATGTAATGTCTGTGCATGACAATCATTTATTATTTGGGTTACAATAGTCGATTTTCTCGGTAGTATTATTGGTTTCAATGGTACTAGTATACTTGAGGCATGTTGTACCCGTGAGTCCATCACTATTAATCCAGAGTCAGTGAGTTTGGGGCTCAGAGTTCTTATGGAGCTCTCCGGCTGTACAGATTTCCCAGCTCTCAACCGTTTTATCTCCTCTGGGTATGCCTTTCGCTGCTCATATGATATGATCAACTTTTCGGCTGATGCCAAGTCTATGTCAGGCTTGGGTCCCTTGCATCTACAATATAAGTATTGCCTATAGGCCATAAAGTAAGCGACAAATTTTCTTGTCTTATACCATGATGAACTATAAGACAGAAGTTTATCGGTCGCTGTTTGGGTTCCCATTAGGGAACTATAGGCCATTTCTGGCCGAATTTCATCTTCCAGGTCAGCTAACGCCTGTTCTACTTCCTTCGTTGGGAATTTTGGCCATTCATTTGGTAGGGGAAGAAACTCTGGGCCATGCTGCCAGAATTGTTCTTTCTCAATGAATGATTTATTGTGTATCCCCCGGGAGACCAGATCAGCTGGATTTCTCTCGGTAGGACAATAGTGCCAATTGTCTAAGTTTGTGGTGGACCGGATTTCGTCAATTCTATTAGCAACGAATACCTTAAATCTACGTGCCTCGTTGGCAATGCACCCCAGAACTGCCGTAGAGTCTACCCAGTAGTGTTTGTCCTGGATTTGTGTTAGGTAATTTGCTACTTGTATAGAGGCTCTTACCCCGGTTATTGCCGCCATCAGCTCTAACCTAGGTATTGTTGGCTTCTTGAGAGGGGCTGCTCTCGCTTTACTGAATACAAGGCGAGGTAGCAGAGAACCTTCTCCTTTCTGTACTATGTATAACGCTGCACCATACCCTTTAGTAGATGCATCAGTGAATACATGGAGATCTAAGTTAGTGGTATCTCCATTTTCAAAGTATGCCCGTGGTATGCTGAGTTTCAGTATTGCTGCCAAACTCTCTAGCCAAACACACCATTGTTTACTTATTGTGTCTGGTAGGACTTGGTCCCATGGGCACTTAAGGAGGTAAACATCCCTTAGGATTTGTTTGCCAACTACTATAACTGGTGCCACCAGACCCAGCGGGTCATACATTTTAGCTATGTTTGAAACATAAGCTCGTTTTGTGTGGACCAAGGGTTCTGTGTGTTTGAATATATATTCTAATGCATCAGTCTCCCTGTTCCATGTGATGCCTAGAACTCGAGAATCAGCTTCCCGCTTCCGTTCTGTGAGTATGCTGTCTACTCCGGTTGGCATCACACTGTTGTTTCGGCATAGTTGTTCTATGTCACTGCGTTCTAATTGGGGTTCGGATGATATGTATTGTGTATCCCCTGGTATCTCATTTTGGGTATTTTGTGGCCCAAATTGGGACGTTTTTTCTTTGGTTTCCATAATATCGACAAACTCCTTGGAATTAGATTTGAACTTTGTGAGACGGAACCCTC
Organism: Nemertoderma westbladi; assembly: GCA_032718475.1. Taxonomy (NCBI): domain Eukaryota; kingdom Metazoa; phylum Xenacoelomorpha; order Nemertodermatida; family Nemertodermatidae; genus Nemertoderma; species Nemertoderma westbladi. The sequence continues at coordinate 29,740 of JAUCBJ010006772.1, read as the reverse complement.
CCCCCATTAGAATCTCTACGACTTGTGTCGCCGTTTTAACCATATCTGCCAAGGAGTTGCTTGATCCTAGTCCATCGTCAACATAGAACCCCTTATGGATCATATCTATGGCACTGGTGTCATAGATACCTTCCTTCCCTTCTGTGGTTTGCCTAAGGCATTTTGTAGCCACATAAGGGGAGTCCTTTGTGCCGAAGATATGGACAGTCATCTTGTACTTATCAGGTTCAATTGGTTTATCACCATCATACCATAGGAACCTGAGGCTCTCACTATCCTCGAGGTACACGTTCACTTGATGGAACATGGCCTCGATGTCACATGAGAATGCCAAGGTTCCTTGTCGAAACCTGATTAGTACTTCAACGCCGGTGTTATAAATATTAGGGCCCTCTAAGAGGTAATCGTTCAATGACTTGCCCCTGTATTTAGCTGCTGCGTCATTTACTAGGCGCATTTTATTACCCTTCTTTATGTCCACTGCCACATGTAAAGGTAGATAGTATGTACGGGTGGAGTCTGGTACTCTTTGGGGCAGTTTAACTGCCCAGCCTTTGTCCAGGTATTTATTAATTGTTTTCTGAACAAAGGCCCCTTTTTCTGGGTGGCGGGACAGCATTGTCTTAAATTTTTTAAGACGGTCTCGAGCCATGGTCTCGTTGTTTGGAAGTAATTGTGATGGGTCTTTCCACAACATGCGTGTGGTAAAGTGTCCATCTTTGAGGACCAGTGACTCTTTGAAAGCCACTTCTGCCCTCTTATCTTCGACTGATTGACCTGATCTCTGGTCATATAGGCCTTCACTGTCCATACTGAACAGCCGCCCCAAGTCTGTGTTGAGGCTTTCCTGTGCCGCTTTCATACGTGGCACGGATGTATGATATGCCATTGCCAGTTTAATGGAATGGGCGTTACATGAATACCTTTTTGTGGGTTCAAGAATAGGTCCTCTTAACATCCACCCAAACGGTGTACGCACTGCCCTTGGATCAGTGTCCCTATTAGGTCCATAGACTACATCCAGCTGATCATGTGCAGCTGGGAGGTCCATGCCTATGACCATTGTGACACGTGGTATATCTAGGATGGGTGTCGTGAAGTCAATACCCTCAAGGAAATCATATTGGTTGATTTCCAATTGGGTGGGTCTTCTCGCAGGCAAGTCAACAGAGTCGATAATCCGCAGTGGATTACATATTATTGAGAAATCAACCCCTGGCTTGACTGAGCTAATAGTACACCAACCACTTTGCATGGGGGTTGATTGGTCCCTGGTAGTGAGTGTACTAAGCTGTATTGTTTGTGGCTCGGTTTGTATGTCTAACTGACACCGCACAATCTCTTCAGCTATTGTTAGCCCAGCACCACCATCAATTAGGGCCAATGTAGTTAAGGTTTTGTTATTGGGTCCACCAACCCGTACAGGTACAACTCCCAGGAATGTGTTGGTTCGCTGATTGTCAATATTAAGTGCCGTTGCCACCAGTTCACCAGTGTTTGATTTTTCCACCTTGGTACATTCGTCAGTTTGATGCCCTGTTTCTACGCACCTGCCACAAACTTTATGTTGTTTTACATAGTTATCCCTGTCAGTTTGGCTCACTGCCTTCCATGTGCGGCAATCCATGGTGTTGTGGTTGTTTGTATATGAATGCAGCTGGCATTTTCGTGCCGAAATGTGGCCCACGTTTTGTAACCCTACCCGTTTGGATGGCGTGTCATTAGCCTCTGGTTGTGTTGGCTTGGGTTTACTTTGTGACTGTCTCGGCTTGGGTTTATAGGCAGATTTTGTTCCCGCTGATGGCTCCTTGGCTTTGCTAGGTAGCTTCTCTTCCATGGTGGTTGCATATGTGGTTGACTGTTTTGCCTTTGGTAAGGCCAAGGAATCGGCTGCAATACATTTGTCCTTGGATGGCTTAGCTGCAATAGCCTTTGTCGACCTAGTCATGTTGTCCTCGCCGAATATTGGGTCAGTGACGAGTTCAGACTGGTAAGTCAGAAACTCAGAAAGTTCCTGCATACCTGGCTCCACACCTAGCCTTTCTCTTATGCTGAAGGCTTTCTTGCGCCAATGGTTCCTTAGCCACAAAGGCAGAGCCTCTACAATTGCCACCAAGTTCTGTGTGGCATTTAATTCATAGGGGATATCCAATGTGCGTAAGGTTATTAAAGCCCTTTTAATTTTGTTCGCAAAGGCTTTAATCTCCTTTGGCGTCTGCGCCTTCACATTCTCTGTAAGGCTCTTCACTGTGTACTGTATTATTTTGGCGGGGTGGCCATATTCGCGGTCTAGTGCCTCTAATGCGGCATCGAAACCGCCAACCATCCCCACGTACTGCCTGACTATTTTTCTTGCTTCCCCATCTGTATAGGATTGCAAGTACTTCAGGCAGGAATACTTTGGTAAATCCTTTGACAGGATTTCGTCACAATACATTTGCCGAAATTGAATGTATTCTTCTGGACGTGTTCCATCGAACACGAACGGCTCCACTACAGGCAAATCCAATTTGACCCTCAGTGCTTCTATGAGTGAGGATAGCTGCTTAATTGGCCCCTCCGTTGTACTGGGGTTATTTAAAATTGGTGCTGGCCCATTGTGCCCTGGGCCTAATGCTGTATGCCCGCGTTGCCCTGCTTGGTGTGTTGGGTATTGCATTGCAGGTAGTGGACCTGTCATTATAGCTGTATCATTGTTGTTATCAGATGTAATGTGCCGTTGGTTACTTGTGTGCTGTGTGTTGTGTACTACAGCAGCCCCAGATTGGTTGTATACCCACGTTCCAGCTGGGCTGAGACGTGGTTGCCATGGTTGCTGCTGTACACACACATCAGTAGCAGCAGTATTGCTTGTGCATACCGGTACCGGTACCTGCACCGGCCCCGGGCCTACAGTCACCGGACGCGGTATAGAATCTAAGCCTACAGAATCCGGCGTGGGAGTATGGCCTACCAGTCCCAACGTCGGCTCGAATCCCGGCGCGGATGGGTTTAACACCGAGATCCGCACATGGTCATCGGTCTGTGAATTTTCAAACTGCCTACTAAGATGTTGATCGTACATGGTGTGTACTACGGCTGAGCGGCCTATGCTATCTGCAGTCTGGCAGTTGCCTACTTTTCTACTTGGGTTACTCTCTACCTGGTGTATTCTGACGGGATAATCACATCTCGAAGTGTGAAACTCCCCACCGAACGACGACGGTTGGCCACGAGGCTCAACCCGATAAGAATATCGATCGCCTGGTTCTCGATGAACTCGGTGCTCGTCGCCACCCCCATTCCCTAGTTGATCTTCTCGTCCTGTTATATCGGACCTGTTGTCGAACGCGCCTGAGCGACGATCTTCCGCAGAAAGCAACACTGGCGACCTACTTCTAGGATAAACTTTATCTTGACTTAGCATTGTGCGTTTACTTGTAATATTTGAATTTATTACTTGTGAATTAATATTATTATTTGTTGGCATTGTCTTCAGTTTTATGTACCGGTAGGTAGTTATTTTTTGTTTGTCACCCACGGTACTCGGTCCTTGTATGGGCCGTGAGTCTATTAATGTGGATTTTGGCCCACATTTTCGATAGTTACTCGACACCCCACTTTTTACTGAATTACTCGTTCTGGAAACTATACTCTCATTCAGCAAGTCTAGCGCACCTAGTTGCATTAATTCAATCCTACGTTTGGTGTCAACCTGCTGTACGGCTAATTGGGCTAGCCTATCATGCATGGCCCCATGTCTCTCTCTAACCTCGCGTTCCTCGCGCTCGTTCTCAATGCGTTGTGCACGTTCTTTCTCACGTTCTGTGCGTTTTCTCTCGCGTTCTGCTTGCTCATCCTCTATACGCATTTTTAAATTTTGTTCTTCTATAGCCATTTGTTCTAGAAGGCACTGACCGTTAATTTTTGCCGCCTGTCTCGCTTTTCTAGACGACGAGACTGAATGGCGGGATGATTTTGTCACCCCTGTGGGTGTGGAGGCCACGGATACAGAATCCTCAGGGTTTATCGAAGACTCTATACCCCCGGCTTCCACATCGCCCCCTATCCAATTTTGCTCTCCCTGTAGCGATGACCCTACAGAGTGCTTTCCCACTTTCACCAAACCGGAAATGAGTTCACGATTATGTAAATCTAATATTATATCTAAAATTTCTGCGGATTTTGCGTCCGCAACAGCATACTGCTGGCAATTAATTAAGTGTTCTATAAATAAATTAATGTCTCTGAGTGTATTAACAGAGTTAGGAACAATCTTACCAATTCGTCGACAGTCCTCCAAAATCCCTTTGGCTCGCCGGAAGAGTCTTCCCAGTCGTTCCACAATGCTGGAGTCGATGGAGACTAGATCGTCATCTTGGGTCGTAGCGCGGGTCCTCGGCGTTGTGGTGGGTGGTAGAGGCGTCGAGGTTGTTAATCTCGTCCAGCGGCAGTCCGGATCTCCTTCCAGAGTTCGCGGTGGGTCCGCAATGGCGAGTTGTCCAACGCCAGCACCGGCATTGTTGTCTGCGGTTGTCTTAGCGCCGGTTCGATGTTGAGTAGTGATTGAGTTCGTTTGGGTTGTCGTAGGATTCGATATGGCGTATCTCTCCGGAGGAGCGCGGAGAGTTTGGTCCGCTTCGCTCCCCGCTTCCTCGTGGTTGGAACCACCGATATTCGGATCGGCGGTTGGAGTTTTGTCCGGAACGACGGGTCCTGATCCCCGTCGTCCATCGGACCCCGTAATGGAATGGTCGCTCACCGCTGTAGGAAAGCGCGGGCGTCCGTCGTCGGTCTTCCGTCGTTGGGCGTCCTCCCTACCCGTTACGTTCGCGGTTAGCGTCGTGGAGCCCCCCGCAGCGCTTGACAGAGACGTTGTCACACTTCTCGTAGCGCTCATTTTATTCGTCGAAGAATTTAGTTACTTTCCTCCTTCTCGAGTTTATCGTATTGAGCGAACTTGAGTCGTCAGCGATTTCTCGAGTTTATTACAGTATTAAGTTTTATTCGCGCGTTGCTGGTTGTTGTAGACATGCGCGCATAGCTGTAGTGTTGTATTGTGCCCGGATCGGGGTGCAGTCCGAAACGGGCCTCCGAGACACACTTGAGGTTGGTGCTTTGCTGCTTTGAGGTATGCGGAGGTAACCAGAGTTATAAGAAAAGGAGCAGATAATAGTTTGTAGGTGATTAATTGTAATAATGGCCGTTAGTAACTGCACAACGCAACTGTAGTGGTGCTGGTTACTCGTCCTTGGAGGTTAACGGGAGCTTAATGACTGACTGGTAATAAATATTTGAGTTCGGTCCGTATTGAATGTCTGCTGGCTACCTACCGATACAACACTATCAGGCGTAAATGTGTACTGCACCTTGATATGCTGAGGTGTGCATCTGAGGTTAGTACAGTAGCCACATAGGATTATATCAGATATGTGTCAGCTGGTTTTGGTTTGTGGCTTGTCATTGGCTCTCCACTGTTGGAACCTCTAAGGATGAGTAATTGGCAAGGCAATAATGTTAGCACCTTATTATAATAATAATGCGATCCCTACAGTACACCCTGTGGGTTAACAGCCAGTATGGGTATCGCTAAATTGGTTTTTTGGTACCACGTGTTACTATTATTGGAGTGGCTCTTTAATGGGAGTCATATTGGCACTCATATATTGAGTGGTAATTTGGATGGGACGAAGTGATAGCGGACGGGACGACCTGGATCCGTTAACAATGTCTGAGGGTGAGGGTATCTCTATCATAAAATTCGACACTATCATAACAATTCGATCCTAAAACATACATATTTATGGGACCGAATTGTCCGGGACCGAATTGTCCAGGTCAACATTTAATTGATACTATATACACCATGTCCTGGAATATAGTGTCGTTATTCAGGTACCTGGCCACCTCCCCTCCCCCCCCCCCCCAAATTTTTCTACAAATATTAATGAGATTGCATGAAATTTGAAACAGAGATAGTTTCACCTCCCTCTTCCTTGCTGGGTGAGCCAGAATTTTTATTCATACAAACAAACACGCCGAAAACCCAATGGATACGAACTTCATACAAACACACACGCCGAAAACCCATTGGATACGAACTTCATACAAACACACACGCCGAAAACCCAATGGATACGAACTTCATACAAACACACACGCCGAAAACCCAATGGATACGAACTTCATACAAACACACACGCCGAAAACCCAATGGATACGAACTTCATACAAACAAACACGCCGAAAACCCAATGGATACGAACTTCATACAAACACACACGCCGAAAACCCAATGGATACGAACTTCATACAAACACACACGCCGAAAAGCCAATGGATACGAACTTCATACAAACAAACACGCCGAAAACCCAATGGATACGAACTTCATACAAACACACACGCCGAAAACCCAATGGATACGAACTTCATACAAACACACACGCCGATAACCCAATGGATACGAACTTCATACAAACAAACACGCCGAAAACCCAATGGATACAAACTTCATACAAACAAACACGCCGAAAACCCAATGGATACGAACTTCATACAAACAAACACGCCGAAAACCCAATGGATACGAACTTCATACAAACACACACGCCGAAAACCCATTGGATACGAACTTCATACAAACAAACACGCCGAAAACCCAATGGATACGAACTTCATACAAACACACACGCCGAAAACCCATTGGATACGAACTTCATACAAACAAACACGCCGAAAACCCAATGGATACGAACTTCATACAAACACACACGCCGAAAACCCAATGGATACGAACTTCATACAAACACACACGCCGAAAACCCAATGGATACGAACTTCATACAAACAAACACGCCGAAAACCCAATGGATACAAACTTCATACAAACAAACACGCCGAAAACCCAATGGATACGAACTTCATACAAACAAACACGCCGAAAACCCAATGGATACGAACTTCATACAAACACACACGCCGAAAACCCATTGGATACGAACTTCATACAAACAAACACGCCGAAAACCCAATGGATACGAACTTCATACAAACACACACGCCGAAAACCCATTGGATACGAACTTCATACAAACACACACGCCGAAAACCCAATGGATACGAACTTCATACAAACAAACACGCCGAAAACCCATTGGATACGAACTTCATACAAACAAACACGCCGAAAACCCATTGGATACGAACTTCATACAAACACACACGCCGAAAACCCATTGGATACGAACTTCATACAAACACACACGCCGAAAACCCATTGGATACGAACTTCATACAAACAAACACGCCGAAAACCCAATGGATACGAACTTCATACAAACACACACGCCGAAAACCCATTGGATACGAACTTCATACAAACACACACGCCGAAAACCCAATGGATACGAACTTCATACAAACACACACGCCGAAAACCCAATGGATACAAACTTCATACAAACAAACACGCCGAAAACCCAATGGATACGAACTTCATACAAACACACACGCCGAAAACCCAATGGATACGAACTTCATACAAACACACACGCCGAAAACCCAATGGATACGAACTTCATACAAACACACACGCCGAAAACCCATTGGATACGAACTTCATACAAACACACACGCCGAAAACCCAATGGATACGAACTTCATACAAACAGAAGCAGGACAATTCGGTCCCGGACAATTCGGACCCATTAATTTTGTGTTTTGGGACCGAATTGTCCGGGACCAAATTGTCCGAAACCGAATTGTCCGGGACCGAATTGTCCGGATAATGACTAGGACAATTCGGTCCCAAAACATGCATAATAATGGGACCGAATTGTCCGGGACCGAATTGTCCGGGACCAAATTTAATTGGTACTATATAATGGTGAATGTTCTAGAACCTTAATAGATATTATTATATGGTAGCTGGTGTTTTTTTACTAGCTAGTATTTCTATGAAAATAAAAAAATTTTACTTTTTTTTGTTAACATTATTAGTTATGGTAGCTATGGTGTTTTTATGGAGCTTGTAAATTATTTACTGCTAGTTGTATGTATTTAAAATGTTTAAAACTGATTGTTTTTTGTATATTGCGTATGTATACTGTATGTGTAGTTGGTTGGTTAACCTTCTATCTCCCAGTGTTCCAAATTGGGAGCATTTTTTTAAATTCAACTGGAGGTAAATTAATTTAGGCTTATATGACTTTTTTTAATGCTAATATGTTTAGGAAGAGTGGAATATTGTTTTTTATTTTCAACTTCAAGTGTTTTCAAACTTCGTTGGTCATTTGGCATGCCAAATTATGCCTATTCTCATTTTTTCCGATTTTTTGGACATGCAAAAAATAGTGATCATAAACGTTACAAATTTGACATTCCAAACCAGTGGCGACATTAAAATTCGATATTTAAATAATATGACATTATTATTTGAAAAAAAAAATTTAGAAAAATGACCATCTTGTGCCACATTACTCCATTTAAACATTGATGTTCCCACTTGGGAACGGAACATTGGTGAGAAAATAGAATATCAAAAATTAGAAAATAATTGTACTCGATGTGTTACTTTAAAAAATCGTTTAAAATTACATAACGAATATGTATTTGTGTTCTGCTGTATCAAAAAGACCAGCTATTGTCCCATGTGGGAACACTATATAGGAACGTATTTCTGCTCTAAAGCAATATAGTAAAATTTAACAAAATACTGTTTGATTATGGATGTGGGTAGGATGAATGCAATATGTATAGACAAAATAAACTTTTTAGGCAATTTTTTGTCCCATGTGGGAACATTAGTAAGCACCAAAGTGTTACTGTAGGCGTATTAGGCCAACACTTTACCAGATCTTCAGTATATCAGTTGGGTGTATAAGGTATAAGCTCGTCGGGACGCGATAATAGGTCTAATGGAGTGCAGTTAGGGCGTGTTGGCTCGGTTCAGGGCGCGAGAATAGATCTAATGGAGCGCAGTAGGGTGTGTTGGCTCGGGTCGGGACACTAGAATATATTTAATGGAGCTCAGTAGGGCGTGTTGGCTCGGCATCAGGACTCGAAAATATATTAAATGGAGCTCAGTAGTGCATGTTGGCTTGGTTCAGGGCGCGAGAATAGATCTAATGGAGCGCAATAGGACATGTTAGCTCGGTTCAAGACTCGAAAATAGATCTAATGGAGCGCAGTAGGGCGTGTTGGCTCGGGTCGGGACGCGAGAATAGATCTAATGGAACGCAGTAGGGCGTGTTGGTTTGGCTCAGGACTCGGAAATATATTAAATGGAGCTCAGTAGTGCATGTTGGCTTGGTTCAGGGCGCGAGAATAGATCTAATGGAGCGCAATAGGACATGTTAGCTCGGTTCAAGACTCGAAAATAGATCTAATGGAGCGCAGTAGGGCGTGTTGGCTCGGGTCGGGACGCGAGAATATATTTAATGGAGCTCAGTAGGGCGTGTTGGCTCGGCTCAGGACTCGAAAATATATTAAATGGAGCTCAGTAGTGCATGTTGGCTTGGTTCAGGGCGCGAGAATATATCTAATGGAGCGCAATAAGACATGTTAGCTCGGTTCAAGACTCGAAAATAGATCTAATGGAGCGCAGTAGGGCGTGTTGGCTCGGGTCGGGACGCGAGAATAGATCTAATGGAGCGCAATAGGACATGTTAGCACGGTTCAAGACTCGAAAATAGATCTAATGGAACGCAGTAGGGCGTGTTGGCTTGGGTCGGGACGCGAGAATAGATCTAATGGAATGTAATAGGGCATGTTGGCTCGGTTCAGGGTGTGAGAATAGATCTATTGGAGCGCAGTAGGGCATGTTGGTTTGGCTCAGGACGCGAGATCTAATGGAGCGCAGTAGGGCGTGTTGGCTCGGGTCGGGACGCGAGAATAGATCTAATGGAGCTCAGTAGGGCGTGTTGGCTCGGCTCAGGACTCGAAAATATATTAAATGGAGCTCAGTAGTGCATGTTGGCTTGGTTCAGGGCGCGAGAATAGATCTAATGGAGCGCAATAGGACATGTTAGCTCGGTTCAAGACTCGAAAATATATCTAATGGAATGCAGTAGGGCGTGTTGGCTCGGCTCGGGATCCGAGAATAGATCTAATGGAACGCAGTAGGGTATGTTGGCTCGGGTCGGGACGCGAGAATAGATCTAATGGAGCGCAGTAGGGCGTGTTGGCTTGGGTCGGGACGCGAGAATAGATCTAATGGAACGCAGTAGGGCGTGTTGGATCGGCTCAGGACGCGAGAATAGATCTAATGGAGCTCAGTAGGGCGTGTTGGCTCGGCTCAGGACTCGAAAATATATTAAATGGAGCTCAGTAGTGCATGTTGGCTTGGTTCAGGGCGTGAGAATAGATCTAATGGAGCGCAATAGGACATGTTAGCTCGGTTCAAGACTCGAAAATATATCTAATGGAATGCAGTAGGGCGTGTTGGCTCGGCTCGGGATCCGAGAATAGATCTAATGGAACGCAGTAGGGTATGTTGGCTCGGGTCGGGACGCGAGAATAGATCTAATGGAGCGCAGTAGGGCGTGTTGGCTCGGGTCGGGACGCGAGAATAGATCTAATGGAGCGCAGTAGGGCGTGTTGGATCGGTTCGGGACGCGAGAATAGATCTAATGGAGCGCAGTAGGGCGTGTTGGCTCGGTTCAGGACGCGAGATCTAATGGAGCGCAGTAGGGCGTGTTGGCTCGGTTCAGGACGCGAGATCTAATGGAGCGCAGTAGGGCGTGTTGGATCGACTCAGGACACGAGATCTAATGGAGCTCAGTAGTGCATGTTGGCTTGGTTCAGGGCGCGAGAATAGATCTAATGGAGCGCAATAGGACATGTTAGCTCGGTTCAAGACTCGAAAATATATCTAATGGAATGCAGTAGGGCGTGTTGGCTCGGCTCGGGATCCGAGAATAGATCTAATGGAACGCAGTAGGGTATGTTGGCTCGGGTCGGGACGCGAGAATAGATCTAATGGAGCGCAGTAGGGCGTGTTGGCTCGGGTCGGGACGCGAGAATAGATCTAATGGAACGCAGTAGGGCGTGTTGGCTCGGGTCGGGTCAGGTCAGGTATTCTAGGTCATTGATCAAGAAAACTTGCCACCTCCATGCAGCATAAAGGAGGTGCCACCTGTAGCTGCATAGACCCTCTTACTAGGGCAAATCTGGTCCTGTAACTAGGACCCCCTTCGTTCTGGGATAAGGACGCCCTTGGTCCTGGATTAAGGACCCATATACTTGGCTGCAGGGGTATATGGCCTGACCAGGCAGATGGTGATCTACCAATGGCTGGTTAGGAATAGAGTGTTCTCATGTCCACTGTGAGGGCACTTCACTGCGACCTGCACCTGGCAGCAAGGGTACAGGGCATGACCCAGCAGATGAGCTGCAACAGCCAATGGTGGGTCATGCACGCCAGAGTAGATATGGGTGATGGGCCTCATATCTGACTCCATTGCGACACCCACCCTGTGGAATGGCAAACCAGGGTGTGGTATTTGCCCCGAGAGCTGACTCGGCAAAAAAGCACCCCCCAACCCCCACTATGGATTACATTAGCAATGCGGAGGTCCGGCCACTAGAGGCCAGTGGAATTACCGGACACAATCGGCCTCACAGGCGTCAGTTAACTCCTGACCGGCTGCCTGTCTCACCCCCTACTGGAGAGAGAGCAGCCAACAATTCTTTGAGTCCCTTTCCTGATGACCTTTCTGGCCCAAACCCTGGGTCACCAGGAGGCCAGATTGTGATGGGGAGAGGGATTCTGGAGTTGGAGGCTACTCTCATGTTCCACCCCGACCAACAAAGCCATTGGTGAATCTGAGGCAAGTCACTAGACTAGCCTCAGTAAACACCCTAACACTCGGGTCCCCAATGCGACAAGGTGAGCTGACTGCCTTGGCAGATAAGCTTTCTCTTAGCGCAGTGGGTGTTCAAGAGCACCGAATGCAGACTGGACACACTGATGAGGTTCTGATTAAGGACATGGGGGGCGGTTGGCGACTCGCCCTCGCGTCAGCAGATGATAGTGGCAATGGTGGAATTGGTCTATTGATGAATCCAACTGTACATGCAGCATTGGACAAAATAGACCAAATCTCTAACCGCATCATCCGTTGCCACTTCTCATGTTCTGGAAGACTGGCTAAGAAGTTTCCTAAGGTGGTTCTGATTGTGTGCTACTCTCCAACTAGTGTTGCCCCTGTAGAGGAGGTGGAAAATTTCTACCACAATCTACAAGCAGCAACTGATGGAGTGGATCAGCATGCATTCTTAACATTCCTGGGAGACTTTAATGCAAGTCTGCATCAATCACCTACATCGCCCTGGGTCTATAGCAATAGTGTTAACCGAAATTCTGTCCATCTTCAGGATTTTATCTCTGGAAATGGATTGTTTTCGGCTGGAACCCAGTTCAAGAAGCGAACTGGAAAGCTATGGACTCATAGTGGACCCAGTGGTCACAAGTCCCAGATAGACCATATTCTGTTTCGTAGGAAATACAGGAGCTCTATACAAGACTGTAATGCATTTACACTTCGACCCTTCTCCAGTGATCATCGCCTTATTGTGGCCAAGGTAAGACTTAGTCTGCGTGCTAGCAGAACAACGAAATCTGCCTTGCCACGGCATGACTGGTCCTCTCTGTTGCAACAGCCAAGTGTGAGATCCAGCTTCACACTACAGCCGAGCAACAGGTATGAGGCTCTTGCCTCTGAGGCGGCAGATCACTGTGAGGGCTATACTGCCTTTACAGAAGCAGTTAAGTTAGCAGCTGCAGAAACAGTTCCTGTATACCCTCGAAACAGGAAAAGGGCCCCCTGGACTGACAACAAAATTCAGAAGTGCCGAAATGACCTTCATAAGGCGCAGAAAGAGTCCCGACTCAAACAGACTACAGCGGCCAAGAATGCAGTTAAAGCTGCATCTAGGTCCCTGAACAGGCAGTACTCTGTTAATCTACAGGAGCTAATAAACCAACAGGTTGATGCCATCAATGATGCTGACGACAGCAGGCAATCATCCCAGGCATGGAAATCGATCAATCTGCTTACTGGGCGGAAAAGCCAACCAACCACCAAGGTTAAGGCTGAATCACCAGCCGATCGCCTCAATGGTTGGAAAGCCCACTTTGAAAAGCTCCTCAATAATGACAGGGTATTGCCTGATAACTTTATAGAAGTAAAAGTGTCTGAGTCTGTACTCCCAGATATTCCCATTGGCGATATCTCCTTTGCAGAAGTGAAGGCTGCTGCAAAGAGCATTAAGACCAATCGTGCCAGTGGAGTAGATGGTGTTCCCCCTGAGGTCTTTAAAATACCTGAGTGTTTAAAGCTCATCTATCCCATCATAGTAGACATGTACCGTACAACACGAGTCCCACAAGAAATGAAAACAAATAAGTTGGTGCCAGTTCCCAAGAAGGGCAACCTAACACTCTATGGTTCTTTTCGGGGAATCTCATTGATCTCGATTGCTGCAAAACTATACAATAGAATTCTATTAAATCGCATCAGGGATCCCATTGAGAGACTGCTCCGTGGAAATCAGAATGGGTTCCGTAAAGGTCGTGGGACCATGGAGCCCATTTTGGCACTTAGAAGGATAATTGAAGAGTTATCAAAAAAGAAAGACAGGCATCTGGCTGTTATCTTTGTTGACTTCTTCAAGGCCTTTGATTCAGTCTCTCGCTCACGTATGTTCAGCATACTTTCATTATATGGGATTCCTGATGAAATTATTGCAGCAATCAGATCAGTATACGATGGTTCGACAACATTTGTGTCTACTGTTGACGGTGACACAGAACCATTTGAAGTGTTATGGGGCGTCCTCCAAGGAGACACACTTGCACCATTCTTGTTCATTATTGTGGTTGACTATGTTCTACGCATGTCCTTAGATCATCATAATGATGATGGGGTGATGATAACTCCACCTACTGGCTCTAGAAGTCGAGGAAATCCTGCCAAGTACCTAACTGATCTAGACTTTGCTGATGACTTAGGAGTACTCTCAGAATCATTAGAGGGAGCCCAGCGGCTCCTCAGCTCATTAGAACATGCTGCTTCTAGTGTTGGTCTTTTTATTAACTCCAGAAAGACCAAAATTCTGACAGTTAACTTTGAAAGTCCTCAGCAAGTCTCTGATCGGATGAGCATAAGCTCAAAGGATGGTATGCTTGAGCATGTGGACGACTTCTGTTACCTGGGATCATGGATCCGGAAGTCAGGTGAGGACCTTCGAATACGTAAGGGAAAGGCATGGGCAGCCTTGAATAGGCTTTCCAGGATTTGGAAGTCACCTAGAATTAATCGGAAACTTAAGGTCCGATTATTTAGAGCAGCAGTGGGTTCCAGTACTCCTCTACGGGAGTCCATGCTGGGCTCTAACTGCTGAGGACACCAAATCTCTGGATGGCACATTCACAAGAATGCTACGCCGGGTACATTGTGTCAAGTACAATGCACACATCTCCAACCAGACACTATATAACATTGGAGGTGTCTCATTGGTTCCCCCAAGCTTGACACTAGAACATAATCGCCTCCGCTTTGCAGGACATTTCTTTCGCTGTGAGGACCAGCCAGTGCATAATCGTGTACTTTGGCAGCCTCATGGAGTGAATAAGCATGGTGGACAGCCCATGACTTTCTTGAGACGCATCTTAAAGGACACTGGCCTTAAAGATGCGGATGATCTAGCAAATGTCATGGGTGATAGGGAGTTGTGGCGGTGCAATTTTGTTGACAAGCCGGCACAGCATTCTTAAAAATGCAGCTGCAATGCAGCATGCCGATCCTAGTAGTAGTAGGGCGTGTTGGCTCGGGTCGGGACGCGAGAATAGATCTAATGGAACGCAGTAGGGCGTGTTGGCTCGGGTCGGGACGCGAGAATAGATCTAATGGAATGCAGTAGGGCATGTTGGCTCGGTTCAGGATGTGAGAATATATCTATTGGAGCGCAGTAGGGCATGTTGGTTTGGCTCAGGACTCGAAAATATATATAATGGGGCTCAGTAGGGCATGTTGGTTCGGCTCAGGACGCGAGAATAGATCTAATGGAGCGCAGTAGAGCATGTTGGTTTGACTCAGGACTCGAAAATATATCTAATGGAGCTCAGTAGGGCATGTTGGCTCGGGTCGGGACGCGAGAATAGATCTAATGGAGCGCAGTAGGGCGTGTTGGCTCGGATTGGGACGCGAGAATAGATCTAATGGAACGCAGTAGGGCATGTTGGCTCGGTTCGGGACGCTAGAATATATTTAATGGAGCTCAGTAGGGCGTGTTGGCTCGGGTCGGGACGCGAGAATATATCTAATGGAACGCAGTAGGGCGTGTTGGCTCGGGTCGGGACGCGAGAATAGATCTAATGGAACGCAGTAGGGCGTGTTGGCTCGGGTCGGGACGCGAGAATAGATCTAATGGAATGCAGTAGGGCGTGTTGGCTCGGGTCGGGACGCGAGAATAGATCTAATGGAACGCAGTAGGGCGTGTTGGCTCGGGTCGGGACGCGAGAATAGATCTAATGGAATGTAGTAGGGCATGTTGGCTCGGTTCAGGGTGTGAGAATAGATCTATTGGAGCGCAGTAGGGCATGTTGGTTTGGCTCAGGACTCGTAAATATATATAATGGAGCTCAGTAGGACGTGTTGGCTCGGGTCGGGACGCGAGAATAGATCTAATGGAGCGCAGTAGGGCGTGTTGGCTCGGATCGGGACGCGAGAATAGATCTAATGGAACGCAGTAGGGCATGTTGGCTCGGTTCGGGACGCTAGAATATATTTAATGGAGCTCAGTAGGGCGTGTTGGCTCGGGTCGGGACGCGAGAATATATCTAATGGAACGCAGTAGGGCGTGTTGGCTCGGGTCGGGACGCGAGAATAGATCTAATGGAGCGCAGTAGGGCGTGTTGGCTCGGGTCGGGATGCGAGAATAGATCTAATGGAACGCAGTAGGGCATGTTGGCTCGGTTTGGGACGCTAGAATATATTTAATGGAGCTCAGTAGGGCGTGTTGGCTCGGGTCGGGACGCGAGAATATATCTAATGGAACGCAGTAGGGCGTGTTGGCTCGGGTCGGGACGCGAGAATAGATCTAATGGAGCGCAGTAGGGCGTGTTGGCTCGGGTCGGGACGCGAGAATAGATCTAATGGAGCGCAGTAGGGCGTGTTGGCTCGGATCGGGACGCGAGAATAGATCTAATGGAACGCAGTAGGGCATGTTGGCTCGGTTCGGGACGCTAGAATATATTTAATGGAGCTCAGTAGGGCGTGTTGGCTCGGGTCGGGACGCGAGAATATATCTAATGGAACGCAGTAGGGCGTGTTGGCTCGGGTCGGGGGACGCGAGAATAGATCTAATGGAGCGCAGTAGGGCGTGTTGGCTCGGGTCGGGACGCGAGAATAGATCTAATGGAGCGCAGTAGGGCGTGTTGGCTCGGATCGGGACGCGAGAATAGATCTAATGGAACGCAGTAGGGCATGTTGGCTCGGTTCGGGACGCTAGAATATATTTAATGGAGCTCAGTAGGGCGTGTTGGCTCGGGTCGGGACGCGAGAATATATCTAATGGAACGCAGTAGGGCGTGTTGGTTCGGGTCGGGACGCGAGAATAGATCTAATGGAGCGCAGTAGGGCGTGTTGGCTCGGGTCGGGACGCGAGAATAGATCTAATGGAACGCAGTAGGGCGTGTTGGCTCGGGTCGGGACGCGAGAATAGATCTAATGGAATGCAGTAGGGCGTGTTGGCTCGGGTCGGGACGCGAGAATAGATCTAATGGAACGCAGTAGGGCGTGTTGGCTCGGGTCGGGACGCGAGAATAGATCTAATGGAATGTAGTAGGGCGTGTTGGCTCGGGTCGGGACGCGAGAATAGATCTAATGGAACGCAGTAGGGCGTGTTGGCTCGGGTCGGGACGCGAGAATATATCTAATGGAACGCAGTAGGGCGTGTTGGCTCGGGTCGGGACGCGAGAATAGATCTAATGGAACGCAGTAGGGCGTGTTGGCTCGGGTCGGGACGCGAGAATAGATCTAATGGAATGCAGTAGGGCGTGTTGGCTCGGGTCGGGACGCGAGAATAGATCTAATGGAACGCAGTAGGGCGTGTTGGCTCGGGTCGGGACGCGAGAATAGATCTAATGGAATGTAGTAGGTAGTAGTATGTTGGCTCGGTTCAGGGTGTGAGAATAGATCTATTGGAGCGCAGTAGGGCATGTTGGTTTGGCTCAGGACTCGTAAATATATATAATGGAGCTCAGTAGGGCATGTTGGCTCGGTTCAGGATACGAGAATAGATCTAAAGGAGCACAGTGTTCACAAATGGGACTGACCTGGTGATTATTAGTTTAATATAATTTTATCCAAAGCATCCCCCTAAGTAGTTTACTAAATCAAATCAGACAAAATCCGTCACCATCGTTTACTAATTCAAATCCAACAAAAATGATCACCAGTGTTCCCAAATGGGACCTTAATGACGGCCCCTAGACTAATAAAATTGTGTAAAAGTCTATAAAAATGGAGTCTGTTTGTGGTTTTTAATGTTTTGAGACACTACTTTTTATTTTTGTAATTTTATAAAATATATTGGATTTGATGTGGTGCCAGTGTTCCCAAATGGGAACAGGTCTTTTTTGTGAAAACTAACAGGTGCAATGAAATTTTTTTTTGCAAAGTTTAAGTTGACACGATTTGAAACCCTTTCGAAAATTTCAACAAATTTTCTCAGATTTAAGGAGGGTTGGGAAATAGAAGGTTAACAAGCCTAAATTATTATCCTAGATAATAGCTGATGGATCTCATTCAGGAATTGTTATAATATCATCAATATTTTTGGTAATTAAGATAATCTGCAACAGTTTAGGCCTAATTCTGAAATATCAATGTTTTCACAAAGTTTTTTATAATTTCAAGAAAATGCTAGCTAGTAAAAAAAACACTAGGATTTATTTGGCCTCAAGCCTGCCCCGTTGAGAATTTGAGAAAATATTAAATAAAGCGAAATACGAAAAGAGTTGTTTGTTGTTTATTATTAATTTTTTTTTCCAAAATGGGAGGTAGATATATAGGACAGTAGTTATTGAGGTGAGTGGTGTCTTCTGTTTTGTGTGACGGAATTGCCTTTTTTATCTGTAAAAATTTTGGGAAGAACCCTAGCCTAATAAAATATTAATTAAATTACTTGGATAAATAGGTAAGGGTTTTCTAGCTTATTATTCTGGAATTTTTGTATCTTACTTTCACAAAATCCATCTTTTAGATCAGTTCCGGGTTGACATTTACATGTGTATGAAGTATCTCCGTTTGTGATACATTCTCCAAACCCACAGTCAATTCCACAACATGGATCTACAAAAAATAATGCGGTATTAATCTACATTATATATCTACATTAATCTTCACTGTTCAGGTCAGGGTCCCGGATACTGAACTTGAGAGAAACGAAATTGCAAAAGTAGAAGCCTACCTAGACCTACAACCTATGGTGCAACGGTACATAATATGAAACTGAAAGTTATATCACTGACAGTCCCCAAACTTAAGCTACAGTACCGGTATGTATATTATGTAAGCTAAGCTAAGAGGTATCCGTCCCTTACTTGCAATACTGTTAAGTGCCTCTATTGCTCTATTGTGATAGCGTCACAAGTAATATAGTGTAGGGGCCTATGTATACTGTACTGTAGTCCTACAGCTGCATACAGTCAAAAATGAATTTCTGAAACACCAGAACATGGTTCAACGGTGACATATCATTATCATGCCATTGTAACATGAGTCTTGAGTCTTTTTACCATTGTGGCATTGGGTAACGGGTTTGGCTGGTGTGATGTGGCAACTGTCTCTGGCCGAACACGGTGGGCTGTGATAATGGGACCGATTCTGGGTTTCCGAGAGCGGGTTGTTGTATTGACATGACTCATTTAAGGAACAGCTCGTACATGGTGCCACAATTTAACACGTTTCGTTTCGGTTTCGTTTCGTTTCGTTTGGTTCGTTTCGTTTAACACTCGATCTGTTTCCACAACGACCACCAGCTGGGGAGACTTATTGACAGAGGGAACTTATCTGCGGCATTGTGAAAACTCATACTTGCTGTATGTAACAGATAGTGGTATGTTTTAATTATGATATGTTTTATTGAACATTTTATTTATTTGCAGTATTATTTTTTATAATTTAAATAGTGCAGTTGGTGCCGATGTCCATAATTTTATTGGAAGATTTAAATAAATATTATTATTGTAGTGTAAATAGTTCAGCGCAAATTGACCGCAAGTGAAATGATGTATAGTTTATTGTTTTGGTTAGAAAACACCGCTAATGTAAAATGCTCCTTTCCCTTAATGTTTTTCATTAAATTAAATTAATTTTGCAAACCCACTAAAATTTATTTTGTGTTTGCGGTTATTTTACGCCATTAACTCGTATAGTATGTAATCAATGAAAATTCGGACAATTACAATCAAGACAGGTAATTATTAATAATGCCATTTGAAACAAATATGGAAATTAATATAGTAGTGGCAGTAACATTTACGGCAAGCAGAAAACGCAAAAAGCGCACAAATACCAATCAGCAATTCAGCATCAGCGGCACTAAAATGAGATATCAGCCTAAATAGATAGCCGAACGCAACACAATAAGAGTATTCCAATTAGACTATGATTTGTTCTGCATTTAAATATTACTGAAACTTCAAGATCAGTTTGAGTTTGACTTACATGTTCAACAGTGTGCCTAAAGTTAGGATTTTGTCAATATTTATCACTCACCGCAGCTTCTACAAGCTATTGCTTCCACAGTATCTCCACATTCTTGGCCCCCATTACTTGGTTGTCTAATAATTTCTCGTTGATAAACTGCAAATCCTGAACCACACGGAATTGTGGCATTGCATTCTTGTATTGTGGTCCGGTTTGATAGAACACAATCAACTGTTTGAAAAAAAACGCATTAATAAAAATAGTGTGAAGCCAAGCATTCAAATACTTTGGTCGCAATATTCATTCAAGGGGCATCTTATATTTTAAATAATACATTATTTTATATTCCCCCCCCCCCTGCCCCACCCACTTCGCATCCCCCTCCAAAAAAACATTCCCACATTCCAACAAAATTCAACTCCTACCATCGAACATCCATCCCAAAAAATTCGCGGTTCAATTACGTAACATTGAGCAAGACAGAATCAGAATACAATAATCTATATACATATAATCGTATACAATAATATATATACATATACACATATACATATACATATGCATCGTATACAATAATCATATATAATATTCGTATACGATAATTAAGTCGCTGTAACTATGGAAACAATTTAGTCATTTTAGCAATTTAGTAAAATACTACAGTTCAATTAATTTTATTTATTAAATTATTATTTTATTTAAAAAAAACAATTTTTTTGCAATATTTCTGATCCCTTACGGGGTCCTTCTTCAGGCAAAGATGACAACGTTAAACTGTAGTTGTGTGACCGGTAATGTTACAGAATATGATCCCATGGCCGCCACCGCTCACGTAGAAAGGTAATATTGAATTTGTCTATGTTTGTTAAGTGTGAATTGTACAGTAGGGCCTAGTAGAGTAAGTGACTTTAAATTGCGTAGTATGACTGTGGGAAGATAGTAATGTAAGTGCATGTATTGTGAGTATTAGTGTGGAAAAATGGTGATGTAAGTAAATATATAAGGATTCTGTAGAAACGGCACTATCAAAGGGGGTGGAATATTTAAATAACCTACCGATTAAAGATAAATCACCTACCGACGAAGAGTTTAACAACCACTTTAAATCGCTGCTAGTTAACAGTTCGACTACTGATGAAAACGGTGGTTTCCAGAGTATTTCATTAAACGATGCGCCTTATATCCCAGTCATAGACGATCCTTTCAATTACCAGGAACTAGCCGATGTATTGACACTCTGGTTAACTGTATTTTTACAAGGACGTGGTATCCATTCAGTTGGGGTTTAACCCTATCCATACCGGGGGGGGGGGGGGGGGGGGACTTTTGGAGACGCACTTTATTTGATTGCTTGGTTCAAAGCCAAACCACATTTATTGCAAGTGAAATTCCGTTACTTTTCCTAAAATTTATTATTCTTTATCTTAAAACAAAAATTAATTTTCATATTATTATTTATGACCATGAAAATGACACGTAAACTGACCTGTCTCTGAAACTGTCATATTATTGCTGAACTATTGTAGGAGGGAAATTTAAAATTCAATCAATTTAATATCAATTTAAAATCAATTTAAACATAATTATAGTATATAAATATTATATTTGAGCATTAGTATTTGGATAGAGGAATAAATTTTGTATCTAAAACTTTTTACTTTAAAGTAATATCATCACACCACACAAAGTTATATGCTTCCAAACTTTACGTCCCCAAAAGTCCCCCCCCCGGTAGTTTGAGCGTCTAAAGTACCCCGGTATGGATAGGGTTAAGCAAAGTAGTGGTGTTATTTAAATCTGGAGCCAGAAATATATGCGGGAATTATAGAGGAATCAGTGTAATTGACTCCTTTGCTAAGTTATACGATATGTTACTAGCGTCGCGTATCTCAAAGTGGTGCAGCATCGATAAATGCCAACCAGGTGCACAGAAAGGCCGCAGCTGTTTGGAGCATATAATTTCATTACGTTTATTGATAGACCTGGCGAAATTTTCAAAATTTAAGCTATTTGTCGTATTTGTTGATTATTCAAAAGCATACGATTTAGTCCCACGGGACAAGTTGTTTAATTATTTAAAATCATTAGGATGCGGCCGAACGATGTTATTAGCCTTACAGGCAGTTTATCATAGAACTACTAGTGTTTTAAAAAATCCGTATTTAATATGTACAGTATTGGTTTAAGGCAAGGTGCTCCGACTAGTGGAATTCTGTTTGTAATATACATTGACAGATTACAGGCTTATCTAAAGGATGGTATCTTAGGGGTAAGTCAGATATTGTTATTTATGGACGATACGGTCATTTTTGCCACTTCACGTACACTATGAATAGAAAAATGTAAAATATTGTTAAATTTCTGTAAGACGTCTGGTATGCGGATCAATGAGAAAAGACAAAGTTTTTTGTAGTAAACGGCACTGCTGCTAGCGACAGAGAAACAATTAAGTTAGATAATATTTCGATATTTCATACAGCCTCATATATGAACTTAGGATCTCCATTTACAACGGATGGTCGTATGACCTCAGTGTTAAAATTACATTCTAAACGGTGTGAAGAAACAATTAATAAATTTATTCTATTTTGTAGTCGCAACACGGCTATGCCATTTCCAGTAAAGTTACAAGTTTTTGAAGCTTGTGTAGTGAGTAAATTAATGTACGGTGCAGAGCCATGGATAACGAGTAATTTGAAGGAAATGGAGCAATTATATTTTAGACTTATTAAATGTTTGTTAGGTGTCAGAATTCAAACTCCAAATGAACTGTGCTTATTATAATTAGGTTTACCCAGTTTAGACAAAAGGATGATATTGCACGTAGACGGTTTGTTAAATATATGTACAGTAAAAATAAGGACATTAATATATCAGGCGATATCCCGTTTTAACAAGTTATGGTTCTGTGCACGGATAAAAATTCACCGGGGCATAAATAATTTACTCAAGATAGGTCTTATAGTACATTAGATCTAACTAAACAACGGGTAATGAACAAACCAGAGTCTGCCACAAAATTTAATAGTTACCGTACCGTTATCAACCCTAGTTTAGTATGTCATAAATTATACTCAAGTAGAAACATCCCCGATAATCTTCGCTTAGGTTTCTCACGGTTAACCCTATTACCACTGGGGGGGGGGGGGGGGGGAGGGGGCGAATCGGCCCCTTCCTAGTTTTTAGTTGCTGTAACTATGCAACCACATTACGTACCGGCCCAATTTTTATTGGGAATTATCCAAATTTAATGCCGCATCTTTTGCAAAAAACGACGTTGCAATTGGATTTCTACTTTTCGATGTGGGCGCCACCTCAAAATTTGGTCTCCAGCACCAAATTTTTTGAAATTTTCGAATTTTACAAAGTCATTCGTGATTTAAAAATTTGGTCTCCAGCACCAAATTTTTTGAATTTTTCGAATTTTACAAAGTCATTCGCGATTTAGTAATTATTTATGTTTGGGCTATTTTTATTTATTTTTATTGGTTTGGATCACTCTAATGCTCTATATAAGTATGTAAGTGTAGTGGTACGTCATTTTTGGAGCACCAAAATTAGGGCGTGGCACTTTAAAATTTCAAAATTACTTTATTCGGAAAATTTACTTTGATTTCGAAGCATTGTTATTGGTTTTCTGGAGCGCTGAATCGATTGAAAGTAATATAGAAGCCTGAAGACTTAGTGGTTCGCCATTTTTGGTGCACCAAAATTAGGGCGTGGCACTTCAAATTTTGAAAAGTACGAGATTCGGAAAATACACTAAAGTTTTGATTTCAAATCATTTTTATAGGTTTTCTGGAGCGCTGAATCGATTGAAAGTAATATAGAAGCCTCAAATCCTTGGTGTACGTAATTTTTGGTGCACCAAAAATAGGGCGTGGCACTTCAAATTTTCAAAATTACTTTATTTGGAAAAAACACTAAAGTTTTGATTTCAAAAATGGCTAACCTCTAAGTCTTCAGGCTTCTATATTACTTTCAATCGATTCAGCGGTCTAGAAAACCTATATAAATGCGTTAAAATTTCAATTTTGGTTTATTTTCCGAATCTCGTACCGGTATTTTTCAAAATTTGAAGTACCACGCCCTAATTTTGGTGCACCAAAAATGGCGAACCACTAAGTCTTCAAGCTTCTATATTACTTTCAATCGATTCAGCGGCCTAGAAAACCTATAAAGATGCGTTGAAATAAAAAATTAGGGGCATTTTCTGAATATCTAATTTTTCGAAAATTTGAAGTGCCACGCCCAATTCTTAGGTGCACGAAAAATAGCATCCACTTCAATTTTTGGAAATGGAATATAATCACATTCGATTCTACGTCTTGAAAAACCTACTAAATCTAGCCAACACTGCCACACTATTAGTTTTTAGAAAACGAAAAATTTTGTAATTTTGTCCTGGGACTACTTTTATTTTTCATGAAAATTATGAGTCCCTGCTTAAGAAGTAATCATGCAGATAGTTTACAGCCTAAAACTTCTACATTATATAGGGATAGAATAGTTACTCCTACAGTACGACCTAAACAGGTGCGACCAATCCCAATATTGGCAGACAGAATGTCCAGCACTGCCTACGCCCACCCATTGAACACTCACACACCCTTGGTCCTAGTCTGTCCCCCATCATCGACTCCCGTGACGGACATTATGCCGCCTCCAGGCCGGTTGTGTCCGTCAGCTCGGTTGAGTCGATGAGGGATAGCGGGCCCAACAGGGTGATAGATAAGGTCGCCCGGGCGAATGAGGATTCCCTTTATAGGGAGAGATTGAATGAATCCTCATTAAACCTGCAAGCCATGCAGGAGGCAGTAAATAATAAAATGAAACAATTAAATAATATCGATTTTGAATTAAATCGATTAAATAAACAACGAGAGATAGTGAGCGAGCAAAATCAGCATGCGTTGGAAAAGCAGCAACAGCAACGGCAACAATTACAGCAACATTTAAAGCAACTGCATGACGAAACCGCCAACCACGAGCAATCACGGATTATGCAGCACCGACGTTTGCAGGAGTTGCAGGGTGAATCTGTGCAAGCCGCCCAGGTTCTGGAGGAGCTACACCAAAAGCTAGCTAATTCTCAGGACCTCCTGGCCTCGAACAATGCTGCTGTGATCAGGAACCCGGACTCTCCTGAGTATCAGATCTTAAAGAAAGCCTCTAATATAAACGGCGTTGAAGCTGAAAATATATCACGCCTTCCTATCTCACCCAATGTTAGAAACCCTGAGTACAATAAGGGTATACAAAATAATACACAAAATATTAACAATCATTATTGACCCCCACAGACTAATGTAGGCCCCTGTTGTAACTCTACAATTAATACTATGTTTAATAGTACTATAGCTCAGGATAGTTTCACCCACCAATTAACTGGAAAACCAAAAAAATGAAGCGTGTCAGGCAGTTTAAGTAGGTGAAATTATTAAATTTGATGGAAATGAGTTAAAATGGCTTCCATTCAGAGCATATGTAAAAGACAGTATATTTAGTTCACCATTACCCAATAGTGATAGTGAGAAATTGCGCTTCTTAATAGACTGCTTGGAAGGTTATCCGAAAAAATTTGCACAAAGATATAACGGTCATCAGCAGGGATTATAAGAACTATGGAAACTGTTACATGATAGGTACGGAGATGAAGCTTCAATAGCCCAATATCTGTATCAAAAGTTGGTCAATCGTAAACGTGTAATTACTACGGAAATGATTGAATTTGTTGATGAGATTAAGGAAATCTGTAGACAACTAGATTGGTTGGATAAACACGAATATCTTGACACCCCGGTCGTAGTTGGCATGATTTCTGCAGCTCTACCTAAGGGTAGTGTATCCACACGATGGGACCGCAACGTACTAAACGCTAAACTTCGCGGTAAACCAGCTCTAGGCATGAAGGATTTCCTGGAATACCTCAACTATGAATCCTCACTGCCGATGATTACCCAGCGTCGCGAGCGCAACGTAGACCCGAAACTTGAAAAAACTTCCTCAACTGGGAACCAAACCGATCTATCTACGTGTGAAGAAGAATCAGAGGAAAGTGAGAGTTCATATCACATCTCAAATAATACGAAACACGCAACACAACAGCGCAGGGACCCGAGATCTCCATCCCCTAGAACTTCTCGAGACCATGCTCCCGTTCGAACTGTGAAAACACAACAAATACAACATTCTGAAGTAAAAACACTAAAACCGATCATTAAATCAGTATCCTACGCCGGCTGCTTATTATGCAACAAAGGCAAATATATGGCGTTGTGTACTAGAACAGCCCATCATACAGTATAGAGTGATTAGATAAGTTATATTGATGTACAGCCGTCATTAGGTAAGGAAAATACAATATACGAGTTTATATATTTCATCTGATTTTGTACAGTATGTAGCTTTACGTATGTAATTTTATAATAAAACTTTAGCATATTAAGTTACGGTGGCAAACTTTGTAAAATATTAATTCGAATTTGCCGTTTATTTACATTGACTGAACCTAATGTGTATTTGTATTAATTTCCATTATATTTCCCTACAAACTGATGTTGTACTAAATTAACGCTAAATTGTGCTTTAATAATCGCGAAATTAATGCTACGGCCATAGAGACATAGAGCCCACCGAGACAGATTCATTACCATATATGGTAATAATTTGAGAAATGGGGAAGTCAAGGATCACAATCCGGCTCTCCCATTGGCCTAGCTATTTTAGGTTGGTCTAATGGTAGTAGGATTTGTTGGACCAATGATAAAAACATTGCGTCATACCTATTTTTTGTCAGTGTATGTCAGTGTGTGTCAGTACACCAGTACAGCAGTACACCGTTATTCTATGTTAGTCGATTTAATGTTTTTCAATCTTCTCGCTTGTCATTTTTATGTTAATTCTGCTAATGCTGTAAAATTGCAAATACTGATTTCTGCAACTTTGAATAATGATTTCTGCTTAGATTGACTTTGATTTCCTTAACCTTTGCGATGTAGCAAATCCTAACAAGGATTTTCCTTTCAACTGTCAGACTTTTGTGAATGCATGCGCCCATACAGTAACTATTCTCTTTAGCATGACGGGCTAAGGGTACCAGTAGGCGTAGCAGGCGCACTGTGGAAGCGACAGAAGGATCAGTGGAGGATCCAATGTTGGGCAACACTGGCGGGGGGCCAGTAGTTGTGGTCGGGCTAATCAGTTAGGGACCAGGGACCGGTCGTCATTACAGCATTTGGGGGCTGACGATCCAGATTTCGTCTCAGCCTTACAGTACTACGGTAGCCTAGTGGGTTTAGTTAGGAAGGCCGTGTGTAGCTTGGGTGACCTGGATCTTTTACACTAACACTACCAGCTCTGCCACTAATGCTATTTTATGTTGTGTTGTTAAAGGAGTGCCTGATGCTTGATTGTAATGTTTAGATAGGCGCTATTTCTCTTGATTGTTTCTATTTCTAAGTTTATGCTTATTAATGGCTGTTAGGTCAAAATAATACAGTATTTAGGCTATTGCTAGTATAACTCAGAACGCAATAAATTAGAAATACGTATTCTGGAATACTTAGTAATTAGTATGCAACTCTGTAATTTGAGATGCGGTAATTTATTTAGCACTTAGAATAAAATTAAGAACTTGTACGCTGCATAGAGGGGAATAGTTGGGTAAATTACGCTTAGAAATACTTTAGAATATTCAACGCTAGGCGGTTATTTGAAAATAGCGGGCCAGCAGGCTGACAGCGGCAGTGAAAGTGGTGCTGTAGTAAATTCGCTGGCTTAAACCAGCGCCAGACCAAGGTTTTCGACATTAGGGCAAATTAATATCAAATCACATTATACATATTAAATATCCTCACATTCGACATTGTTTCGCCCAGTATCTTCCTGTATTTCTCTGTGGTAAGTGGACGCCGAGTGCAAACCACCCGCACTCATATTAAGTAGCTTAGGGAGCCATTTCAGATTTATTGTTTTGGTTATTGCTGTGTGGCTTATAAATTCGAACAGTTAGCTCTCTGTTGAGGAATCGACAGATAAAGGAGCGGGTGATTGTCAGAGCCGAATAGTTCTTAACAGTAAAATATTCTTAGTAGAAGGTTCTGGAAGTTCTGCTTGCGTTCAACAGTAAGAGATTACGTTGGACCAAGTTGAACAAAGTCTTAACCCTATTAAACCCGGGGGGGGGGGGTCAATATGACCCCCCCCCCGTGGTTTTTTTATTATAATTCTGAAACAAACGCAGTTGGGAATCTGAAATTTTATGACTTTTCCTAAAAATCTATTGTCTTCCTAAGTAGTGAAAACCGTTTTCAAAAATATTGGGTAGTTTTCGAGTTATAGCACCATTTTTTAACCCTACTTTTGGCACTTTTTTGAGACGTTTTTTGAAAATTACATTTCATTAAATATGAATTGTAACATCTCTATTTTTGATTTACACCGGTTTTTTGGTGTTAGCAATTGGATGGAATTCATATAAATTGATTTAGAAATTTCAAACTTGTTTTTTTCGGTGGGTGCCAAATTTTGGTGCCAGCACCAAATTTTGAAATATGTCAATTTTGTAAATTGATTGTTTGAAACTTGTTTTTTACGCAATTGGGGTTTTTTGGGGTTCTGGTTTCGATGGAATATATACGAGTTGCACCAAGCGTATCAAACTTGTATTTTTCGGTGCTGTGTGCAAATTTTGGTGCTAGCACGAAATTTTGAAAATCCATTCAATAGATAAAATTGCTTGTGACAATTTATTTCTTGCGTTTTAGAGGTTTATGGCTGTTCTGAATTCAATGGAATATATAATTATCGAACTAGACATCTCAAACTTGTATTTTTCGGAAGTGGGTGCAAAATGTGGTGCTAGCACCAAATTTTGAAAACCATCAAATATATCAATTGATTGTGTCACCTTGTTTCTTGCGTTATACGGGTTTGTGAGGGTTCTGAATTCAATGGAATCAGTAAAAATTTCATAAGAGTTTTCAAACTTGTATTTTTCGCCGGTGGGTGAAAATTGTTGTGCCAGCACCAAATTTTGGAAAATAAGCAAATTGATCAGTAGATAGTAATCATCTTGTTTCTTGCGTTATACGGGTTTATGAGGGTCCTGAATCCGATGGAATCAATAAAAACAGCACTGGACATCGCAAACTTGTACTTTTTGGTGATGGGTACGAAATTTGGTGCTAGCACCAAAATTTGCCAAATTACGCCGAAAAATACAAGTAGCAATGATCTGGCATATTAGAAATGTATTCCATTAGAATCAGCGCCCTAGAAAACCTGAAAATGTGAATTTATAGCATCGTATAAGTGAATTAAAAATTTTGTGTTCTAACTGAAAAGTGCTGGTTACTTGTTTTTTTCATTTTTTTCCTACGCAGAGAGGACTAAACAGCCATTTATAGTAATCATATCATTTTTAAATATTTTCCAATGTATTTTGCGCCCCAGAAAACCTGTATTGAAAAACAATTAGCCGAAAAATGTAACTTTCAAATTTTGTGAAAATTGTGCACTACTTGTAATTTTGGTGCTGCAATATAACCACCCCAGTACATTTTTTCGAAATTTTTTTTTTCGGTCGGATCCAGACTAGTGATACCTACGTACAAACAAAAAATCAGACGTTTTCGTAAAAATTTGTAGATTTTAGAGGGGGGGGGGGGGGGGTCAATATGACCCCCCCCCCCCCGGTATTTGTACAACATTTTATAGCCCGGTACTAATAGGGTTAAATTCATTGTTAATAATTGAATTATATTTACCTGTTGTTATATTTGATATTCTGCTAGTAAACTCAATTTTGTTGTTACTATTTGCTTAATATATTGCCGATATTATGGAATCAAGAAAGTTTTACACGTGGCACAACCAGGTGGGGGTCACTATAATTAAGTATCAGTGATAATCTGGACAATTGCATCAGATTTATGTGCGCAACTAACTTAACCCCTCTAACTTAACAAATAATTAATATATGGCGATATTTCAGAACATTATTGTATGCAAAGCTCTTATTATTAATTATATCACGATTG